>JARHVA010000198.1:6260000-6285000 GCA_037957365.1 Torreya grandis
GTATAATAGTTTTTTTGAGCAAACATAAATAAAAGTTAAGTTCTTTATTCATTTTAACTTTATTCTTCTTTCCTCTACTTAGGCACATTTCTCCTATGCATATGGAACAATTAAATTAAGTTTAACCATTACCTTCCATCTCACAAGGCATATGGATCTTGTGTGAGCAAAAGAAATATTGATCTTTCTTTATAACACTTCAATACTTTTCTTTTGTGCGCACTTATATGGTAGTCTTGGCTGGAGAGAATACATAAATTTAATTATTTCTTGATTCTCACCTTTCCTAATCTTTTTTTGTTTGGGGTGTTCTTGAATTAACAAAATAATTAGATTACCTTCTTGGATAATTAATTTTCAAACTTCTCAATATACATATTTCTCTAATGTGTACTTTTCTTTGGAGCAGTCTTCAAAAATAAATAGCACAAAGTCTCTTTTTCTATGTAACTCCACTTTGCATCCCTCTGTAAATTACTTAACTAAGTGTTTAAATAAAAAATTACATTTGAAAACTCAGAGGGTGAGTAATAGCTTCAAAATAAGTAGGATAAATGAAGTTTTTTTTTTAACATGACTCAAGGAAATAATTATGCTCACACGATTGAAGGAGGAAATAAGGGAGATTTCATGTAAAAGGAAGAAACCTTTAATTTTGTAATAACAACCTTCATGTAGCGAGGAAATAAATTTGAAATTTGCACTTGCATAATTAAAATAAGTGTGATTTTGAGTTTTATTAAAAATGGAAACTTAAAATGTTTTCAAAAATTCTACAAGAGCCAAAAGACTTTTTGTAATTTACACCAAAAATGTTTTTACAATTTGTACAAGGACCGAAAACATTATTACAATTTGTACGACCTATGAAAAAGGAAAATATGTTTATGCAACTCATTAAAATTAAAATGGTTTTAGAAAATTACCATGAAATATAGAAATATTTTGCATAGAGGGTTCAAATGGGCTTAAAAACATTTCAGGATAAAAATTGGAAAAAATCATAATTTTTTTAATTAATCATTTTTTGAGCAATTAATTAAAATTTTTTATTTTTGTTTAGATTTTGACATTTTTGGGTGAAAATAAAAAACATTTATCCATTTATTTAAAAGTTTATTTTTCCACCAGTTTTTACCATTTACAAAATCTATGACAATAGGATCTAATTACTTTATTATTTTAAAGATACAGGGTCAATTGGGCTGACTCTATCAGCTAAATCTTTAGAAGTGTTTAGGTTTATATATAGCTATATAAACATATAATTTTCATTATTTTAGAGAGAGAGACAATATTTAATCATTATTTTCACATATTCTTATCCACCATTCTAATTGAGGAGACATTGCTTAGGGTGTCAATACTACACTATGAGATATGAACCTTGTCTTGTGGGATAAATCTTTTGGATTTGTATAAGTCATCTAGCCTAGAGATAACCTATTTTTTTTAATCCTTAAAAACCATAAAAACCTCTTGTGAAGCACCTTGGCCAAGGAAGATATTGAGGCTTGGTACATTCATCTTCAAAGTTAAGTATCCCTAAATCTTGCTCCTCTTTATTAAAATAGATAGATTTGAATTTTCTAGGTTATATGCTTATCTCTCCATGCACTAAGATTACCTATACATTGAATTGAGTAGATTTATTCTATGCATGTTTATTTTTTTAATTTATTACCCCCCATTTTGTGCTACATGCTTTGATGAGCACTTAATTAAATTTTTCTTTACATTATTATTTGCTTGTAAATAATAAAATATAGGACCTAGATAGGATTATCCCATGGTGTTGCTTTACTATTGGATTTATAACCCTCTCTGGTTATATTATTTTGGTAAGATACCCTTTAGTTAGGTCTAGTGGATCCATATTGGTCATGACCCCAATTGTCTAAATGTACCAATAAATAAAAGGGCTAGTGTGATTTTTCTTGTTCGAGCTAGGATTGATTTGTAGATCAACTTCACTTTCCCTTGTATATATTCAAGTGAACCTGATGTGAACTAAACCTTAAAGGTTTTTCCTTCATGCCTTCATTTATTATCATTTATCATTTATTTATATTTTTACAATATTAGATTGAATCTGTTGATACAATCTAACATTATGTGCATATATTTAACACACGATCATTGGAATTGAATCTGTATTTATCTATGTATTTCATCTTCAAAAAATAATTGGATCAATCATCTTGATTGAGTTTATTTTTTCAAATACAATTTTTTAGACTCAATAGACCTAGTCAACTTTGTTAGAAGGTTAAAAATGATCATTTAAAAAACCCAGTATAAAAAAAACTTTAGCATCTTAAAAAATTACCAGGTTCATTCTTACCTTCTTAGTGATTTATATTCTTCATTTAAATTCCTATTTTTCAAAGTTATATGTCTATAAATTTGTAACCCTATAATGCACTGGGTCAACTAGATTGACATAGTTCTTTATCTTGCTTTCCTGTCTAGAAGACTTAGTCAACCTATTTGAATGTGTTTTTCTAGTTCTTGAGCTAACAAATGACATTGACCCTATCAATTATTTTATGTATTATTTTCATACATGGTCATTTGAACCAATCCTATACTCCTCAAACAAATGAATTAACTTATTTTGTTAGTAATTAATTCACTTTTCATTCTTTGTTAGTTGATTTCTTAGAGTAACACACATAGACTAAATAGGAGGTTTTTAATTTATCAATTTAGTCACAATATTTTTTTCACACAATTATAAACCACATAGCATAAAAAAGTGTTATAAAACTTTTACCCAAGGTTTTCCTACTTAGATTTCATCACAAAGGGGGAAGCTAACTTGGTTTTCTAGCAAAGTATAAATATGTTATTTATGATATATATTGGCAAACTACCCAACACCCTTATCATTTCAATATTGTGAAGTGAGGAGGTAGGCATTGTTGATGTTTATAATTGTATCACAAGTACTCTTAGTGTTGAATAACACTTCTCATTTTAGGATTCTGAGAATCCATGGCATGAGCTACAGTTTGTGACTATTCAGTGATTGTCTATGGTGGAATATAATCAAAGTATGAAAACTATCCACAATATTTATTTGATTTAGTGGTTGGGAGATACTAGGGTTCTTAATAGTTGAATACTTAATAATTCTAAGGATTTGGTAGTCAAAATAAATGATTATTAACAATGACTTTTAAGCTAGAGTGAATCTTGATAAAAATAAGAAAAAAGGAAGGGTAAAGAAGAAAGAAATGTGATTGCAGGTTTTCATCTCAAATATTATGACAAAATTACAATTACATTGAGCACATTTGAACCAATTTATGTTATAAAATAGCATAAGATCAAATTATATCACAAATTAGGCAAAATTCAAAGGAAAAATATGAATCATAAGTAAGAACCAAATTTACTTTAAAGGTTTGTTGTTATGATCTAGATAACATAAGTACATCCAAATATAGAGAGAATAAAACAAAGTATATTTGAGATCTTTACAGTAAATTTAGAATTTAGTATAAATTAACAACCCTATGAAAAATAATGTAAATAAAAAAATAAGAATCATTCAAATTCAAGATAATTCCTTATAATTGAGGGATATCATCTACATTTAACAAAAATGATTAGATAATCTTTTTAGAATTCCTTAGTTGTATTAAATGCTCTTGGTATAAATTTCTCAAAAACTCCCCCCTTAAAAATGGTAACCATCTACATATTTATACAAAACATAGGTGGTTAACCTATTAATTTTTAAAAAGATCCAGACATGGATAAGGATAGTTGTTATTAATATAAAGCCATAATGCAACAAAAAACATGCCAACTTGACAAGAAAGAGTATATGCTAACAAAATAACATATACTTTGAAACAAGAATATTCCTTTAGGAATTCTATTGGTGGGTCCTTCCAATCAACCCTATCTAAAAAATTCCTTCACCTTGATGTACTGCTCCTTGATCAACTCAAAATCCACTATAGGATTCATTAGACAATCCACATCTTTATCCACTAACTTGTCAAATTCACTATCTATCCAAGATACAAGTTCCTTGACACATTGTACTTTTGCAATTTGCTTCCCTAAAAAATTAATGGTATCAAAGGTTTTCTGGTTGTCCTTAGCTAAATGACCTTGGTTTTTTATGATGCCCTGAATGTGGGTATCAACCCTCTACTTGAATTCTTCATCATGAATCAATCCTTAAGTAGTGGTTTGAGAAGGGTTATTTAATAGATTCCCTAGAAGTTTCTCGATCTAGTTTAACAAATATGTGTCTCTCTTGCTAAAGTCCTTAACATCACTACTCTAGGTGATCAAATCTTCTTGTTTATCTATCAAAACTACCATGAGGATGTCTAGATGTTTGAGTTTGATAATTTTGAAGTTCAAGGCTTGTTTTGTCTTATCCACATTGATGAGCTCCTCCATCTAAGATTGATAATTCTACCACTAGATGATTAAGGTTTGTGTCATCTCAACTTGATGGTCCAAAGCACTAAATCTAGACTTAATGCTTTAAAAATTCTTGAATGCATCCATCAAGGATTTATTCAACATTTGCAATATATTTTTAGGAATTGTCAAGAAGACATGAGCTTCTAAATCTTGCCTTTCTTTTTCCAAGTTGAGGATCCTCTTTTTCAATCCTTGAACTCCAGCGAAGGCCATTATTGATTGATCTAGTAACACACTAGCAACATCCTCTTGAAAAATAGGATGCTCCTTTAGTACTTTTTTTGGAATAGGACTTAAGTCTATAAATGGCTCCACCTTCTACAAGGTGAACTCCTCAGTGCCAATAGTGACTTTCTTGGTCACTACTCTTTAAATATTTGATGTCTCTAGATTAAATTAAACCTAAATATCAATTTATTTCACTTGTGGTTATTCAAGAATGTGTACATTTGAAATTTCAGAGGCTCCTAGGGTACCAACCCATTATCTTTCCTTGTTATGAAGAATCTAGATGCTTCTCTCTACTTGTTTGTTCAACATATTCTAAATCCATGGTTTGACATTATCCTTAACACCTATGTCCATTGGAGTCAGAGCCAGTGAAGGAAAAAGAGATGGTATTTTCTATAACTTCTCATAAACAAACCAATCACGAATGGTTGGTCTATGAATAGGATTGTCATCACTAAAGAGGTTTATTTCACTATTGGGGTGAGTAAAAGTTAACCTAGGCCTCTTTCTTGGAGCTAGGAGAATTAAGGATAATTCTACTTGTCCCTTTCCACTACTCAATGGAACCAAATCTTTGCTTGCTTCTTTAGATGGGTCTTCTTCCTTATCTGAACCATAAGTAGCCATGATGTTAACAAAGGCACTCTCCACTGTTTGTCTAGTTTCTAAAACAATTAGGCTAATAAATTCTAGTGGGGAAGAAGGCCTTGGTGGGGATGCCTAAATTTGGAGGCTTTCAATAGGTCTTTGCTCAATCTTGGACTCCTCACTTTTAACTTTACCTTTTCCTTTTTCATCCTTAAGTTGCTCAATATGAGGTGAATTTGTCAATTCTCCCTATTGAGGCTTAGAATATTGTCCCTCAACAGGTGGTTCTTGATGTGTAGTCCCAAATGGCCCTAAAAATAAGTCATACTATAAAGGATGTAACTACCATATTTCTCTTAAATGGTTATTATCCCTAACTAACCTATGTTATAAGGTTATGTATTAGCTTTTAACCCTAGATAGGACTCCTTCAAAAAAAATTGCCCTTGTGTAAATACCATCCCCCACACTTGGTTGATGCTTGTACTCAGTCTTTGGGACCTTTCTATCTTGAATATGGTTAGACACCCTATTATTAGGGTCCCACATCTTAAGATCATCTACTTGGAAATCAAAAGAGTTCATGTGCTCTACCATGACCTCCAACTACTCCCAATCTTTGATTAAAATTCTACCACTACCTAGTGGGGAGGGATAAACCTGAGCCTTTTTATTCTTCATTAAATTCCAATCTATGCCCTAGATGATTTGATAATCAATTTCTTATTCTTCAAGTTTACTAGGAACATATATGGGTAGTATATATGGCTAGACCATGATTCCTTCTATCCTTATTATAGTGCAATCTAGATAGAACCACACATCCCCCATGGTATCCACTTATTTTTTGTTTAGGGGATGAAGTCTAGGCATAGGAATGCCAGTGATTGTCTCAAAAATGGTTGGGAAGACACCATCACATATGAATTACATAGGATTCCTATATTTGAAAATATATAGTTTGGAGTAATGATGGGAAATGGTAGTCCTACCATTGAGGGACCAATTTTGGATGCCAGGGAAATTAATAAAGGTAAGGAATGAGTGTAATAGGTAAGACATTGTAAAGAAATGTCTAGAGGTCTTTCTCTTGATGGTTGTAAATGTTTTGGCCAAGAAAAAACTTATCAAGTCTCCAATGGGAGGGGTTAGGTTTTGCTCCAACATGCAATGGACATAAGACACCTAGACCTTACTCACATAAGTTGTAGAATAGGCACCAATTCAATAAGGTCATAGATACCTAAACACCTTCCCTGAATTGGGTAATAGGAATCTCACCATTAGGGGTCTTGAAAACATGGGAACCTTGGATTAACCAAGGTGAAAGAACTGAATCCAAGTGTTATGAATTTTTCCATTCTCTTAAGGAAGATCAACATGAGGTAAAGGGAGATTATAAAAAGTCTCAAAGCCCATGGGAGCTACGCATGAAACTTTATTGACATTTCATTCATGAATAATCCATTCTCCATCTACTCTATAATCAATAAAAATAAGAACAAGGTCAATTCAATACATTACCTCTAGTTTAGTAGCTACATGATGAAGGCCTGCCATTTAAATTGATACTAAATACTTGTATCTTTTGTACATTAAATCATTCCTATTTTCTTCCTGATAAATTGGTTAAAAATCGTTGACAAAGAAGAATAATTTAGACCAATTCCTAATTCCCTATACATTTAATGTTGTTGAATCTAACTCTATGTCTCTAAATACCCTTCCTTCACCATCTAAAGTTAGATAAAGCTCTATTTCAATTTTCATCTGTTACCTATCCGCTACCATTGATAACAGTGTATTGTAATTGTAAAGTTATCAAATTTCTCACTAAGGCACCTGCTTTGAATTTAGTTCATAATTATCTCAAGTGTCACCTAATTTAATTTGAACTGATTCTAGTCTTTTTTATAGAGGGTTTAGGGTTTTTATGATTTAATGACCAAAAGATCCAACTTTGATCTCATATGTGCCTTAGATATGATGGAACCTTTCTTTTCATCTCTCTTGTGTTTTTTAATCATGAAATATCTTTCATTTAGATCTTCCACACCTACGTGGAGCTTATGTGGTAGGGTTTAATGCTTTTCACAAAAAATTTCATAAATGTCATTTGAAGAGTGACCATTGGTTTTCAAAAAGTCCTTTTTATTTTGCTTTGAAAATTCAAATCATGTTCCTTGCATTTCATTGGTTCTTGATCTTTCAGCTTATTGATTATGCCATCTATCAAGCTTTAAAGGCCTTTGAAAAGTCTTCAATTGGCTCACACCATTGGATCAGATCAAGTGATCAAGTGACCACCATTAGATCCTTTGGGATATCATGAGGCTTTCATCCTAATGTTCACTATTGGATTAAATATAGAGAGCAAGCAAGTGATCACCATTGGATCCTACAAGAATCTTACCCTTTTAATTAGTAAAAAGGCTTAGGTCAAGATTTTATGTCTCAATTTTTGTCTTCATAAGAAAACCAAGAATCTCTTAAAAAGTCTTTATAAATACCCCCTTTGGTTATACTTAAAAAATTACCTAGGTTAAATTTGATGGGTTCAATCCTATCAAATACGTCCTCATAGATGTCAAATGTCCAATGGGGGTGAAATTATCAATTTTAAAATAATGAAACTTATTGATCTAATAACTAAATGTCATTTTTAAAACCATAAGGAGATCTCAAAGCTTCAGGGATTGTCTAAGTTAAATTTGATGGGTTCAATCCTATTAAATATGTCCTCATAGATGTCAAATGATGGGGGTAAACCTATCAAATTTAAAATAATGAAATCTTTATGTTTCAATTTAAATTTGATGAGTTTGGTTCTGTTAAACACGCTCTCATGGACATCAAATGATGGGGGTGAACCTATCAATTTTAAAATAATGAAACTTATATTTCACACCATTATATTAAAAACCTCTGATTAAGAAATCACCATTAGATCTTCACTATGGCCTAAATCATTAACTGCATGAATTTTTAATAGACTTCGAGTTTGAGGCACTATTGGATCAAATCCACTGAACAAGCACAAAGTGTTAGATCTACAAATGTGCATGAACTTTAAGCTAAAATCTGATTGTGCATAATGCTAGACTTTCCCACACATGTTTAAATTTAAATCACTAGGGTTTATTTTTTGGGAACCCTACCTTCTTTCATAGAACCTACAATTAATAAACTTTAAGATGATTTTTAACAACATCAAAACATGGTAAAATAATCTTTCATACTTATTCCAAGATATATAATCTCATGAAACAATCACATGGGTCCCCTTTCTAAAAAAAAGATGGGGTTGTTGGTCTCAATAGGCCCCAATACTAAGCTAGTAACATCACCAATACATATCCCTTTTATCCTTAAATAACTAAGACCATCATTAGATTTTTTTTCTAGTTCATTCTTATAGAAAACTCTCTATCACATTTATTTCAAAAATTATTATAACTTAAAACATTTAGGAATGACCACTTAGATTTTCATTTTTATTTTTACTACTTTCTCTTTGATAATTTTATGTTGTATTTAAAAAATTATATTATATAGTATTGGTACAAGGTTTGTGTTGTGTGCCATAATTATATTGACTGGATCTATATAATTGTTTGTGTTTCCTTCAAGTATTGTACATAAAAACACTAGATCATCTATAGTAGTAATTTTCAAACCCTCTCTCTATTTTCCCATAGAACATAATCACTATGTTTGACCTAGTCTCTTATAGATTACTTATTCTATTTCCATTCAACACACAATCAACCTATCTAACTATGTGTATTTTAGACTCTTAGTTTACCATCTATAGAACATAGTTGACAATTTCTAATATTTTTTAATAGCATGTTTTATTTATTATCCTAGAAGATAGTATAGACTAGTTCAAACTTGTACGCTATAAGTTGATCTTCATTTTGACCAGGTTTTATAGTCTCTGTTATTTATCATTAATTTATTACTTATATATAATACATAATTGAATCAATCAAACATGATGATTTTGTACAAACCCTAGTAGGTTCCCTAAGACACATCTTGTGACACCCACTATGGATCAAAGCAATATCTATATTGCCACTCACACCACCAACTATGGGACTCATCTCCATTATTATGAACACTTAACCCTTAATTTTATTTATAATATGAGTTTGATCTTGAATACACCACATAAACGCTTTTCTACATTAATGAAAACCCTCAACATAGAGGAAAAGATCCTAAAACCATTTATAATCTCTTGATGGGACCTCATATAAGAGAACTCCATTCACCCTTCCCTACCTTTTCCCATAGATTTGGGGTAACCCCTTTATTTTCATACCAATATTTCCCCTATATAATGTCTCCTTCACACACCATGACATCATCTTCTATGTCTTATTCTACCTCTAAGCCAAGTATTTATACTAACATGACAAGTTCTACTTCTAGTAGGACTATTCAAAACACCCACATCCTTTACCATGATACCAATTCTTCTTTTTCTACTAATTCTACTCATACCACTAGTTCGGTGCATCCCACTACCTCATCACACACCCATAGTGCATCAGAAGATGATAATACCTCCTATAATACTAATACATCAAATACTACCTCCACTAGTCAAAATGTTTCTCAAAATAATAAAATTCTCTTGAAAATACTTAACCAAATATATAATTTTCAAACCAATAATGTAAATTAGATGATTCAAATGCAAAATCATCTCATACATATCCAAATCTAACCTGACCAAGTTTCATGAGGAGTGAAAAATCCTAATGTGCTCCCCATCCTCCCTTAGGGATTCCCATGGAAACCTTATAACACAACCAAAACTCATCAATAAAATGATCAAACATTTACAAAACAAACCTCTAGTACCTCAAATTACTAACATTCACATAGGATTTATCACCCCTACCATCACCTATAATAGATCTATTGATCCCACCTTACATATAAAAACATTTGGTAACATTTATAAAGAGTAGGTTAAACTCAATACCTTTGATGCTACCAAATTATTGGCTAGGATTCTCTCCAAAGATGCTTTAGATTGGTGTTGATGTACTCAATGTGCCCCCTATATCACTGGGGAATGGGGGGGAAAGTAAAGAACTCAATTTTAAGTCCTAAAAGACTTGAGGCTTGAGTTATTTATACAAGTACTACTATAAATAGAATAATAACAGAGATATGGTCACAAATTGTAAGTCTATAAGTAGTCCCTACTATAGGGATAATAAATATTACATAGTGACACTTTATTTCCTACTAATCTTTATGAAATTGTTCTAAGATTTGCCAATTTTTGCCTAAAATATAACCAAATAATGAATATTTATACAATGACCTAAGCTAAAGTGAGTCATGGGGCAGATCCAAGGGTAAGAAGGGTAAGGTTGAAAGGAGATTTTGCCTTTGATGACCATTTATGTCAATTCTTCTAACTTATATGACAACAACATATATAACTAGCATTCACCAACTCTAATGTATTACTCAAAGCTAAATAAACGTGGTTGAAACTTTAAAGTAAAGGAAAAGCATATATCTAAAAGCATATGTTGCACAAAAATTACTCATTCATAGTAAATTGCATAAGCACATTTAGTTTCAAATAAGATGAAAATAGAGCACATATACTGGTAGATTTATTAGCCTAGTGTTAAACTCAAACTAACAGATGCATATATTGAATGTTATTAATAAATTAGTCAACGAAAAGGAAATCATTAGTTATCTAAAAGAATGAGAAGCAAAAATCATAGAATACACAAGAAAGCATATAGACAATCTCTTGAAATCTTAGCTCTATTATATTAGTTCTATAACAATTGTTTTTGATTTACAATGAGGTGGCATACCCTTATATATAGGCTTGAAAATTTCCTACACAAGCTCAAATGGGCCCATTAAAAGGTGCCCAAATATAGCCAAGTGGATAAAATATTAAAATGTAATATTATATATTCAAATTTACAAAATAAATTTGAATATTCCTCAAAGCCTTGTAAAAGGTTGTTGAGATGCCTATTGCTGTTCCCTTTGTTTCTTCTTTGATTATTCTTTCATATAAACCTCTATGCATGCTAGGTAATCTTGGTCAACTCAATTGAAATCTAAGATCATGGGCCAAAATATATAATATGTTTCCTTAATATCCTACAATTTTATGTAAGTATAGGCCTTAGTGCTTCTTCAATGGCCTAAAACCTTTCTAGCCTTTGGTTGGCAAAAGCCACTATGTTCATCACCTCGGTGGCTATCTTGGACTTAGAAATATCTTATTGGAATTTGGTAAAAAAAATATCTTCATTTGAGCCCTGAATTCTTGGTCATCCATGAAGGTTCCATCATGTTTGGTCACCCTAGTGACCATGGCATCCTTCAATAAGAGGGTAGTATTGAACTCGATCTTTTTTAAGGATGTAGTCACATCCTTAACTTGTTCCAACCATGTTTTTATTATCCTTCTCTTGTTCATTAAGATGGTCTATGTTGGGATGATGTTCAAATGGAAACACCTTAAGGTTTAGGAACTTGTTACTTATTTCAACTCTATCTAAGTTTTCCAACTTAGAATCATAGAGTACATGATGTTCCTCAAATGGAAACGACCTTACATTGTACTTAAAAGTCATATCATTGTTACTCCTATTTCATGAATTTGTATATGAAGACATTGATAACTACAATTTACCCAAATTAGTGTTGTCTATCATTGTAGGTAATTTATGTTCTCTTAGTCTCTTATCTCCTTTTGCATGACCTTCATCTATTATAGATTATGCCTAGGCTTAGACTATGGACACAATCCTTTGCATATTGATCCACCTCTACAAGGAAAAATTTTCTTTTCTTTATTTGGAATCTTCACTTTCATGGCCCACCACTAAGCTAGACTGGGGATGTTCAACCTATCTCCTCATTACCCTCTTCATTATGCTTGTAGAAACATCAAATCTATAATGTCCCCAAATTTCTGTTAAAATGGTTTAATTAATTTAAGTTGTCCAAAAATTAAGATTGCTTCAAAAGGATAACTTTAATTAATTAATTTAATTATTATGGAAATAAATAAAATAACATATTAAATAAAGTTGACTTCTTCTAGAAGTTTCCTGGGAGCCTTTAAAATAAGTTGAGGGCAAAGCATTTGGAATATCTTTTGTTGCTAAAATATTCTGAGTATTGTGAAGCTTTCTGTTTCAGCTAAAATCCTGAGGATGCAAACCTTCAGCAGATTGAATTTGGATGAAAACCCAGCACTTTTCAGGGGTGGGTGATGGAATTCAGATTGTGCTTATTGATCAAATCTGGGGCTTCAGAGGTCATTCACTAGGTTATCAGGTGTTCCGTATGTAGATCCAGTAGTGTTGTCTATCAGGTGCTGTAGGTAATTTACCAGGTCCGTACCAGTGGATTCAAAAAAGGGAAGAAGGGCACAGTTTGCAGTTACAGGCCACAGAGTATTACAGTGACTGACATCGGTAGGTAGACCGACATTGGTCGATCAGTGACCAACATCGGTAGGCAGACAGTCAGGTAGGCAGAGTTCAGATACAGGCAATCGATGATAGTTTATTGACCGACGTTAACCTAGTGCTTTTAGACTATGGACACATGATCCTTTGCAGATATTCATATCCACCTCTATAAGGACAATCTTTCAGTGGTATCAAAGCCATGCATCTTGCCAGCCTATAGGGGTAAATATATTTTATTTCTATGCATCCTGAAAGATTTGATATAAGCCATAGATATTTTACACGTAGTAGAGCTCAATACGAGCGAGAGTTGGGTTTAGGATAGGAACCTATCATGGCCGAAGAACAGGGGAATGCCCATTCACTTTCAGCCCAGAATCAAGCTTTAGACCCACCATGGATTGTTTAGAGGTGGATAGACACTAGGAGGAATAGATCAGTTTCAGTGACATAGTCATCATACCCATCAGTCCAGTAGCATAGTTCAGTGGGGAGCTCCCGTCATTCCTCTAGGCAAAATCATCATCATTACTCCAAATAGACCATTATTGCCTCAGTTTGTACCACATGAGCAAATAGAATAGGTAGAAATTCTAGGAGTCCGTTTTCAGTAGAGTGGAGAGCTTTACCCCTAGAAGTTAGGGAGGTTTTTCCTTTTCCCCAGTATTGTGCGTAGCATGGAGACACAACCAGATTCAGGGGAGATCATGGAGACCACCACAACAACAACATAATCAGGACCTCAGCTTGATTACATTGGCTCTGGCTCTTAGTGCAAGAGCTTGGGTTAAGCCATATATCTTTCTTTGAGGCCCATGCCTGAGTGTGTCTGCATTTAGAGGGGATTGCATATGATTGGTGGCACCATGGATTTAGGATCATGCCTTAGTTCACTCCTATGCTAGTCACTGAGCAACTCATTGCATGACCGTAAGGATACAAAAATTTACTATTTGCTCATCTTAGACAGTGGTCACGCAGAAGGCTTTAGCATATTGTAGTTATGGTACCTAATATGCCTTAGAGACAGAGTGTGATGTTATTTATTGAGGGATTACAGGATAGACTTAAAGGACTGGTATGTGCTTTCTCTTAAGGATGCCATTATTGACATTGAGATTGGATATTGTTCCCACCTTATCTGATAAGTTAAATAGCCACAGACTCTTTAGAAGGCCAATGCACCACAAAATAAAGAAGGGTCATCCTTAGTATCCTTGGATAAAGACTGAATGAAGGAGGAAAAAGTTATGTTTTTCCTGCAAAGATCCATGGGAACCAAGACACTTTGCATGGGTAAAGGAAAGGCATTTGATTGAGGTAACACTCACCTGATATTGACTGAGCAGGTTCAGACATAGTTGGAGTTAGACACCCCGGAGCCTTTGGCGTCAGCCAAAGTATGGCTACCCTCTCCAATCCTATCATGCCTTTCAGTTGAAAGGTACACTTAAGGGTAAGTGGGTCGTGGGGCTTGGTAAATACAGGTGCTACACATAACTTCATTGATTGGAAGTTAGTGGAAGGCGTGGATTACAGTGAGAAGTTTGGTGGTTTTGGGGTAAAGGTGGCAGAAGTTTTGGGTTGTACCAAACGGATTCCACAACTTAGTAAATGGGGGATTACACTCTGATCGATGATTTTTATGTGTTTCCTTTAGAGGATTATGATGTGGTCTTGGGTGTAGTTACAGGGATTGGGTGTTACATTATTGATCACCAGTATGCAATTAGAATTCCTTTTTGGGGGAAAGAAGATTATCTTGAGGGCATTGGAAGACCTGGATCATCTCACAGGATTCCTGGGTGATGAGGTAAATGTGTCGCATTACATTTTCACCCCCTCATCATTCCATGGTAATCAGAGTAGCGCAGCGGTCTTTTGCAAAGACTAAGGTATGTGATGGTGAATTTGCTAATTAGGATGTTGGTGAATTATCGCACTACTCTCTAGGAGAAATAAGGAGGAAATGGTGTTTTTGATAGAAGAGTTTGCAAATTTTTGAAGTTGGTGTTGGGTGGGGGAAGGTAAATCTTTAGGAACTAACTAGGATAACTTTAATTAATTAATTTAATTATTATGGAAATAAATAAAATAACTCATGCCTTTAAAATAGTGAGGGCAAAGCAATCTTTTGTTAGCTTAGGATATCTAAGGACGCAAACCTTCAGTAGATTGGAGAAGAGTTGGATGAAAACCCAACACTTTTTAGGGGTGGATTCGTGACGGAATTCAGATTGTGGTTATTGATCAAATCTGGGGCTTCAAAGGTCATTCACTGTTGGTCAGATACTGAAGGAAATGAAGAAGAAATGGTAGGGCACAGTAAATGCTAGAGTTACAGAGGTAGTAAGCATATGTACTTGAAATTGGGAAGGAAGGTAGTGGAAAGGTGACTTTTACATATAGATCCTATAGTTTGTAGTATTTGGTTTTGAGACCACATCTAATGGAATTACAATAGTCACTTAATGGCAAGAGTTGATGTTTTGAAAGAAATTTGCATCCAAATTTATTGGGCTCAAAATCTCATCCCAATTTGTGGTGTAGAGAGGACCACTTGAGGCTTCTCTTGTTTGGTTGCCTATATAATGTCTCAAACCCAATTTAGGGCCATAGCAAGTATTGGCTTTGTTACAAGTGGCTACAATGGAGGTGCTTGGGTATAAGTAGAGGTTAGGACTATATCAAGGATGTGAGGCAAGTTCATTAGGTTTATTTCCCTGAGTATGTTAAATAGAGATCTTTCAAGGCCAATGTTTAGTATAAATGAAGGTAGTTTTGGAGGCACACTCACCTTTCAACTGTAGTAATATTGAATGGGGATGCAGGCAAAGGTGGATTTAGTAAGGTTAATAATTTTAAAATGGGCCTTAATGGCCTTATAGGTGTAGGGGAGCTAATGACAAGAGATGCACTTATTGTGGCTTCTTAGGAAGGAGTGGAACCTACATCCTAAATAACACTAGTACATTAGGAGCTTGGTGAAGATGCTATATTAGAAATGGCATAAGAAATGAAGTGGGGGAAGGTAAATCTTGAGGAACTACTAGTATGGCTCATCTAGTATCAATATAGGATAGGGAAGTGGTAGTTGCAACTGTTGGTGATACTGAAGGAAATGAAGAAGAAATGGTAGGGAAGTAAATGTAGAGTTAGAGGTAGAAGCATATGTACTTGAAATTGGGAAAGAAGGTAGTGGAAAGGTACTTACATATAGATCCTATAGTGTTCTAATCGAAACAACAGTCACTTAAGGAGATGATGGAGGCATTATTGCTCCTCTCTTGGTGGTTTTGGGCTCCTTATTCCTCTTGTAAACCTTCTCAATGTTCTTCCTAGCTAGTGCCTACAATTCTTCCATAGATAGCTCAATGTTTTGAGTAATTCCTCAAGGTCAATGGTAGTATGATCATATTAATCTAGGCTTTGGAGAATGTCTCCCATAGTAGATGTAGAGATCAATGTAGGCCATTAGGAGGGGTTAGGTTGGCTATTAGATCCTCCTTATTCAAATCTTGGAGGCAAGGTCTGACCACTTGAAGTGGCAAGAAGTGGAACTCTACATGCCTTGTTCCTAATAAGAGGGACATTGTCTTCTTCTTCTTCTCCTTATACATAATCAGCATTGAACATACTCTTATGGGTTGGTGGTGGCTGAGAACTTACAATATCTTCCTTTTTCTTCTCTTTATCTAGTCTCATCTCCAACTAAATATTATTCCTAGTTACATTCTTGAGAACCACCTCATCAATCATAGCATCTCTATATATCCATTCATGAACTTCTTCATGATGCTTTTACTCCATAGCCACATCTTTTTTAAAATTTGAAAAGGTGCTTAAAAATGACATTAGTGGGGTCCCATGCCCTGAATTCATCTTTAGGTGACAGGCGTGAGTCCCTATACCTTACAACTACAATAACATCATTCATATTTATGATCCTAATTCTCCCCAAATTTTAAGGAACCTTGTCAGTGTTTATCTTCTTATTTCTTTTAAACACTCCATAAAATCCATGCAATGTTTGTTAAGCCATATATTATTTTACTAGCTTCATTGGCATGTACCTAGGTAATTTGAGAGGTGCCACCATCACTTCCTCTATTTAAATTACTATGTAGCCTAGGTATATCAAGTAGCTACCCATGTCTCTGAAGGCTTATCTAACCTTTTAGGGAACCCTATGCATTTCACACTCAATGATTGAATTGGATACTAATGTGTAGTATTATTCTATAATCACTCTTATGTTGTGTCTAACGTGATGAATGTGGATTATATAAAATAGTTGAGGCACAACTTCATTTTGCTCAAGAGACCATGAATTTTGGCCAAGTTGAATTATTGCATAGAATGCATCCAACAAGTAATTCATCATGAAAAATGGGGTACCATTCCTGCAGGTGTCCTAAATTGCACACACCAAATTGTTGATGATAATTTCCACAAGTGAGGGAATTTATTTTCCCTCTAAAATGATCTTAAATATTGGGATAGTCCTTATGTCTACATAGGTAATGTGAATTATCAGATAATATATTAGAGAGGGACAAAAAATTCTAACTCCTTACTTAGATTGATAGATGTGTAAGTTTCCTTGACCATCCATGAGAATAGCTCTTATTGGGTTAGTCACCCATGATGCCAAGACCTTATTTGAAGAATTCACCTCATACCAATTGTCAAGGATGACCTATTTTTACTCTATCTATGGGGAGGGAAGGTCATAGTACTTCTCAAATCTCATCCCTACTATGAAAGTGATCGAGAGCCCTTGGGATATTTATTTGAGTATCTCATCTTCACATCTTGACCTCTCAAAGATACCATAAATTAGGTCAATGCATGACATGACCTATGGTTTAGTGGCAGCCTTATGGAGACCAACTACATTGATTACAAGGATTTATAAAGCTAATTGAATTATATGAGGCATGGTCTCATCCTAATCAATATCCTTAGCTACTTGCACATTAGAATATATGTTGTTATAGTGAATGTTTCTAGATACTATGGCTTTAATAATGATTTCAATGTCCTTTAAGATGATTGAAGTACCATACTAGATTAGAAAGTCATCATTCCCAAAGTGAATGATCTTACCCAGAGTGGAAGGACCTACTTGTGCCATCTCTTTTAATATTCTAGGTAGTAATCAACATCCTTTATATCCTCTACAATTTTCAAGCTCTAATAATGGTGATCAGGGTGTAGTTTTTAAACAACTTGAGCTTTGTTGAGCTTGTGAGAGCATAGACAACAAATAAAGTAAGTGCATATAGCTTCAAAATTTAAATAACAATAGCCTAGTTGAGTAACCTTTTGAAATATTTCTCTGATTAATGTAATGTTGATGGTGATCTTGGTTTGTGTAGTATTAATGGAAAGCTTGTCAACCTTGCATATATTCAAAACAATCTCAAACTATTACTTTTGGAAATTAATTATACCAAAATTCACCTTTGATTTGCAATCAATTTTATATTTAAAGCTGAATATTTCCACCTTTTGACATGTGGCTACCACCTTGGATCTAACTAGGTACTCATGGGGCCTGAATGTGACTAAGCTACCTAGTTAGCTTAAAATACAAACACATGACACCTTTTGATTACCTTGTGGACTCTCAAAATGTAGCTTTGAGTGATTACTCTTTGCATCTCACCACGTGGCATATTTTAATTTTTAGTGAGCTCTCGAATAGTTCCTTTTAGTTTTGATTGGTTGTGGGAGTGCCATGCATCACTTTCATAGTCAATACAAGATTTTATTTACTAGGTGTCTCTTTCGAGAGGATTTTAAACAACTATAAGCAACTTGGTGCTAATTGCATGGATCAGGTGAAGATACAGTTCCCTCTTAAAGGTGATCCCATGGTTTTTAGATAGAAATAGCATGAGAATGACATGTGGCATAATTGGATGGGTCCAAATGGGGCACACATCATTCTCATGGGTTTTTGTTTGTTCTTATGCTAAGTGTCATTCTTAAAAGGATCCTTAGACAACTATATGTCATCAATCCTTAATCAGACAGCTTAGGGCAACCCAGATGTCTGACTTGTGAGATTTCATAATCTTTGGATGGATGTAATATGGCATAGATATATGGTGACCTTAGATGAATCCAAAGGGGACACATGTTACCTTGAAAAGCTATTTGGGTCTCACTGGTTGCTTTTTGAGACATTTGGTGACATCTTGAAAGCTTTTACATTATGGTGGGATGCATGGGGAGACACATGGTAGTTCATATTGAATGTGTTCACTCATGGGGGATAAGATTATGACACATAGCCTAGGATTTTAATTCTAATTACTAGCTTCCTCACAATCTCTCTAGATGATGCCACATAGCTCATGGATTTGATATATTTTCTCTAGGTGTCTTATGTAAGATACAATGAATATTTAAGGCATTACAGAGCCTAATGAGATGGACACCTATCCCTTTTACACTATAGTCTAAATTTTGACATCCCATGAGTCATCATAACTTGAAACTTTAATTTGACATCATACGAGGTCAAGTTAGCATCTCAAAGATGTCATTTCTCATCTTAAGTAAATTTAAGCAAGTTTAAAGCAAAAATATGCAAGTAAATACTTTAAACACAACACATTGCTAGTTTAATAAGATGAATTGAAGTCTGATACATTTATGTTTACTAGAAATCCCAACCATGATTCCTTAGATAAATCCTATCTACCTACACATTATTGAACTGTCCATGGTCAATAGTCCACTGTTTGAATAAAAATCAAAGAAGACTTGTAATAATTTGAAAATGTCTAAGTACTAATCCTTATTTAAAAATGAATGATTAACCAAAAATTATAGAAGCAAAAGAATTGGTAAATTAAATCAAATCCATATGCATTCAAATGACTTACTATGCTATGCATCTTGGGAACTTTTAAAAATATGAAGAAAGGAGGGTTTTCATCCTAAGAATAGGGGCTATTGATCATCAACAAATGGCTATCTCTATGACAAAAAATTATGTAATGTTAGAATCTAGATATTTTGTTCAGATATGAGTCAAAAAAATTTTATCTCATTTTGATCTTCAGTTAGTATTGAAACTACTTTCTAGAACTAATTAAAGCCCATAGGCTGGAAATAGAGTTTAAACCTTGTAGAAAATCATACTATGTGTTTGCTTTGAGGTTTCTTAAGCACTGCCACTGGGTTCATAAGTGATAACTTTCAAGTTTTAAGACATTAAATATGAAATGACTTAATAATTATTTAGATTTTATATAGTTATGTTTTACTCAGTTAAGGATGGCTTGGGCATTGATCTACTACCATCCAAGTGTCCATATCCCTAATAGAGATACCTTTGGATCCACTTTGAGCCTTTATCTACTACCATCTAGGCATCCATAACCCCATTAGAGATTGCCTAAATGACCATTCATGGAATTTTGAAGGCATTTTATGATTTCACTTCATTGGTGTATCATTTTTTTTAATTTTTTAATACCTACATTCATAAACTAGAATGGTTGGGAACCGAAATTAGTCAGGTGTAATGTTTTGTCAAAACATAGTCTAGATGTTATTCACTTTCAGATATCAAGTTTTACCCTGGCAATTTACTTGGTGAATTTTAAGTGATAATATGATGGTCTACATAGATTCAAACATTAGCTCAACTAAATGTTGAGTCATTGAAACTATATTACAGTCTTAAAATGACTTAGGATTTTCATGAGAAAACCAACTTCCAATTAACCCTACCTAGGTTTTCCAAATTAGAACACTGCTAGAGGTTTGCAAACTTTGGATGACCAATTCTTAAAACCAACAATCCCTTTTCCATTTTTTAGGACCAAATTAACACAAATTGAGCTTATGAATTTTTGTCTAAAGGAATTATTACTAAGATACAACACACAATAGAAAACAAAAATGTGTAAAGCAAGAAAGAACACAATAGGAAATCAAAGCAAGAAAGTGAGAAAGAACACAAGAAGAAAGTAAAGAAATAAAGGAATCTACTCTAATACTACCTACTCTAACTCTAAATAAGCTTATTGTCCTCTAGAGTTTGTGATAAAATGACAGAGAAGTAATGTTTCATATAATTCCCATTTACTGACAAGGTTAAGTCATTCCCTTGTAGGTCTTTAAGCCTAAATGCATTTTTGTCCAGTATTTCTACCACTTGATATGGTCTAATCCATACAGGAGTGAACTTTTCATGTTGTGATTTCTTATCATGGGCCTTATCCCACATTAGGACTAAGTCTGATATGTGAAATAGTTTAATATTAGATCATTTATTAAACCATATCTTCACAAAATCCTAATACTTACTAAAATTCTTCAATACTTCATATATGGCATCTTCCATTTAGATAATTTTCATTATTTAGGATTATACTCTTTCATCATCTTCAATACACTGGTACATAAAATCATAGGTGGTTAGATTTAGCATGATAGTAAAAATAGGTTGTTGTTCATAGACCAATAAGAATGGGGATGTTTTGAGCACTTGTTTATACCTAGTTTAGTCTTTCATAAAACATACTTTAGAAGGGAATACCATTCTTTTGGATTCTTCTCTGAAGATTTCTTGATGGAATTAATCAAGTTTTTGTTGGTGGACTCAACATATCCATTACCTTGAGGGTAATAGTTTAAATTAGACTTGATGATTATTTGATTGTCATATTCCCACTCGGTGAATTATGTTGATGCAGAGGTTATGCCATTGTTGCATACTAAATATAGAGGCATCCCAAACTGAGTGATGATATTTTCTTTCAAAAATTTGATGATGTCAATCATTCCACTTTTCTTGGTGGCTACCGTTTCATTCTACTTAGTGCAATAATCCATAGTAGTGAGTATAAGTTTATGTCCCACCAAGGAGCTATAATCAATCACTCCTATGAAGTTGAGGCCCCATTGTGCAAATGGATTAACTTCAATCACTAGTTGTAAAGGCATGACTACCTTTATTTATCATTGATCAAACACTTGACATTGATGTCATGTTTGCACATGAGCGTGGGTGTCTTTAAATATGGTTGGCTAATAGTAGCCTAGTTTTAATATCTTATATATTGTGGTATGCCTTGAAGGGTGACCACTTCCTAGTTTATTATGGAAATTGTTCATTATTTCCATGGCTTTAGCTCTAGAAACACATCTTAGATAAATCCCCTCATAATTTCTCCTATAGAGGACTCCTCTTTTTATCATAAAATGAGATGATCTGATCTTGAAGGTCCTTTTTTGCTCCATTTTAAGGTGTGGGGGGCACACTCCATGTAGTAGATAGTGAATAATATCCTTGTTCCAATCACCACTAGACACTTGACTTGTTTCAACTTGTAAAGTGTCAATACATGGATCAATATTTATAATAAGTTGTATTAGGCCTTAGACTCTAACTAACTTATAAAACTTTATTTCGAAGTCATATTCTTGGAGTTTGGTCATCCACTTCCCTCTTCATCTTTCATGTTCATTTTGTCCCAGCATCAACTTGACAATTAGATAGGATACTATAGCATGCATCTTGTTCTTCAAGATGTAGTGTCTGAACTTCTTGATGACCTTCACTAGAGCATAGGCTTGTTTATCTAGAATAAGATAATTTAGTTTGCCATTCTTCAATTTGGTGCTCATAAATGATATAGGGTGATCTTTGTCATCTTATTTGTATGTTAAGACATCAATAATAGTGTGATCATAAGCAAAAGAGTATAGATAAAAATATTGGCTAAAATCAAGACTTATTAGAATAGGAGCTTGAACAATAGCATCCTTAATGTATTGAAAGGCCTTCTTTGCTTAAGCAGTCCATTCTATCTTCACATATTTATTCAACATCATGTTGAATGGTCTTACAATATCTTCTTTGGTGATTATATGTCCTAAAATTTTGCCTTCAATCACATATAATATTTTTTTTAAGGTTTAAATAAATGCCATACCTCCTGCACTTCTGTAGTACTTATTCCAAATGCATCATGTGATCTCCTCTATTTTTAGAAAAATTTTCTAGATCATCCATGTAAATAATTATGCACTTACCTATTAACCCATGAAATGCATGGTCTATTTCTTGTTGAAAATTTTCTCCTGTGTTAATCAATCTAAATAGAATTTGTTTGTATATAAACATTCACCACTTGGTGGTGAAGGAAGTTTTCATTTTATCATTATTATCATTAGGATTTAGTTGTAGCCTAAAAAACCATCAAGGAATGGCATCATTCCAAACCCACTCACCAATTGAATGACCTTATCCAAAAAAAGCAAGGAATAATTATCCTTCTTTGAGGATCTCTTCAAGTTTATGAAATTGACAAAGAGTCTAATTTCTCCATTCTTATTTCAAAGGAGCATAAAATTGGCAACCCATGTCAAGTGTTTTATGGGAAAGATTATCCTTTCGTCTAGCAATTTATTAACTTATTTATAAATTAGTGGTTCTAGCACTGGATTTACTAGCCTCTGTCTCTTCTTGAAGGGTTTACAAGCCTATTTCAAGGGGATAGCATGAGTAATCAAACTAGTATAAAATATCTTAAGATCATCATATGACTAGGAAATGTTATATTTGGGCTCGGTTAAAAAGGAAGTGGCCTTTTTTATCTCTTCATTAGTGCAAACTAAACCAATGTTAACACTTCGATCATTCTAAGGGTCTTCCAATTTGACTTGCTTATAATATTTTCTTCTCACCTTGGGTTATTTATCTTCACTTCTTTATTTATCCAGGTCAAACATCCTTTCCAAGGACATCATGCCCTTGTGTATTCAGTTCTCGTTGAGTTGGATTAATCCATCCTCACTATCCTTTGAATTTTGTATAGCACTTTCATCATGTTCATCAATAATATGGGATTTCAATATGCTACCATTACACACAAAGTCAATTATCTACTTGTCATCATCAAAAACTTGGAAGTGATTGATCTTGTTTGGCATAGAGGGGCATTGAATTATTTCTACAATAAACTCCTGCAAATTCAAAGGTTTTGGAGGATCTAGGTTTTCTATTGTTGAAGCTAGAGCACCAATTGGTTATGCTACCTAGGAAAGGAAACAATATTAAATGAGTCAAAATATGCAATTAAATCCCAAGATATAAACTTATACTTTCTTAAACAAGAAAGCTTACACTGATATCTACTCCTAATTTGGTTAACAATTAATTCTAAATCACAATAGACTAACAATTCTATTGCCTTATGTTTCATTACAAATTGAAGTCCTAAAATAAGAGATACATATTCTACTAAATTATTATTACAAACAAAATATAACATATAAGAAGCTAAATACTATTTTCCTTTGGGATTTTTCAGAACAATTCCAATACCCTAACCTTACTTTGCTTGTGCACCATCAAAGTGAAATGTCTAGGAACCTTTTCTTTCTTCTTTCACCTTGTCTTCTATAATAAAGTTAGTGGTTTCCAAAGTGTAAACATCCAAGTTAGAGGATTAGTAATTTAACTTTTCATTCTTGGAATTATATTCAATAATCATGTGTTTCATTTTGGGTTCCCTATTAATCTTGATTTGATTAGGAATTTCTCATCAAAGTAACCACATGTGGGAGAATTAGTGGACACATCAATTTAGGGATTTAGTCCAGTCATGGCTCAATAACATTACATAAGCCTTAAGTATTATAATGAATTGAATGCCAATGAACTATTGGATTCAAGGTTCATGAGTGAACTGCATGTGAATATTTAATAATTCACCCATCGCTTTCACTCTTGATTTATATAATTGTACCTCTACCTTATCTGATTTGATTGGGTTTAATCCTAATTTTTCATAGATTCCTAAAGGCATAATATTAGCTGATGCACTAGAATCAAGAAAGTAATTATGAATATTCTTACCAAAAATCTTTAGAATTAACAAAAATAGTGAAACTTCATGCTTACTCTTATACATTACCACATTTGCATGAGCCAGTTTAGATTTGCTAGAGCTAGGCTTTTAATTCAATTATTTTAACATCAAATCACATTAATTAGTGATTTGATTGATTTCATGAAATTTTATTTTTGACTTGATCCTTTTCATATCTTCCACTATGTTATATCCTCCTTTTGATGTTGTGCAAAGAGCTTCTATTCTTGGCTTGACTTCCCTTACCTTTAGGGAGTGGAGAATTATTGTTTGCCCTACCATAAGGAGGTGTATCTAGTTTATTAGGTGCAGTATAATTTGTTAGAGGTGGGTTTTAACCTT
>JARHVA010000198.1:6290000-6325000 GCA_037957365.1 Torreya grandis
TTGCTTCTTGACACTCTAGCCAGGTTTGCCAACTTGGCATCATAGAGTGAAATATTTTGGTTGAATTTAATAATAACATTGTATTACAAAGTCTCATCTTTGTACCTCATTTACATGACATTGTAAAAGTTAAAGACATTGATAATTACATTAATTACCTAAATAGTAATGTTGTCTAGCACATTATGTAATGACTATTCTCTTAGTCTCTTCATCTCCTACTACATGCCCTTCATCAAGGTTATTATGGATTCTGCCTGGGTTTGGACTATGGACATAGGGTCCTCTACATATTCATCCACCTCTTTGGGGCTAGATTTTATTTTCCTTATCAAAGTGAAGAGGGACTCTTCACTTTCATGGGACACCACTAATCTATACTAGGATGCTCAATGTGCCTCCTCACTACCCTCTTCATTATGCCGATGGTATTATAAAATCCCATCCCAATTTGTGGTGCAAAGAGGGCCACCTGAGGCCTCTCTTGTCTAGCTACTTGTGTAATGTCTCTGACCCAATTTGGGGCCATAGAAGGTGTTGTCTTTGTTATAGGTGGATGTAATGGAGATGCTTGGGTAGAGGTAGAGGCTAGGGATATAGTAGGGATGTGAGGTAAACTTGTTGGGTTTATTTTCCCAAGTGTGTCAAATAGAGACCTTATAGGGCCCATGTTTAAAATAAATGAAGATATTTTTGGAGGCATGCTCAACTTTTTAGATGTAGTAATATTGAATGGGGATGAAAAAAAGGTGGATTTGGGAATGTGGAAATTTTTTAAATAGGTTTTAATGGCCTTATAAGTGTAGGGGAGCCAATGGAAAGAGATGTACCTATTGTGGTTTCCTAGGAAGGAGTTGAACCTACATCTTAACTAACACTAGTGCATTAGGAGCCTAATGAAGGTGTTATATTGTCAGTAACATGGGAAATTAAATGAGGGATGGTAAATACCAAGGAAATACTAGATTGGATCATGATACTATAAATAGAATATTGGGTAGTGGTGGTTATATCTACTAGTGATACTGAAGGCAATGAAGAAGGAATGGTAGGGCGAACAAATGTAGAAGCAGAGGAAAAATCATATATACTTATAATTAGGAAGGAAGTCAATGGAAATTTACTTACATATGGATCTTATGTTGTGTTATTGGTAACAATAGTTAGTTGAGGAGATGATGGAGGCATTATTTTTTTTCTCATGGTGGTTTTGGGTTCCTTCTTCCTCTTGTAAACCTTCTCAATATTCCTCCCAACTAGTGCCTACAATTAATCCATAGATAACTCAATGCCTTGATAAAATTCCTTAAGTTAAATGGTATTAGGATTAGGTTGATCCAAGTTTTATAGAATGGCTCCCATAGCAAATGCAAATATCAATGTAGGCCTTTGAGAGGGGTTATGTTGGTTGCTAGATACTCCTTGCTCAAAACTTAGAGGTAGGATCTAACCGCTTGAAATGGAAAGAAGTGAAGGTCTAAATGGCCTATTATTAATAAGAGGTACATTGTTTTCTTCTTCCTCTTCTTATCCCTCCTCATAATTAGCATTGAACATACTCCTATAGGTTGGTGGTAGTCAAGAACTTACAATATCTTCCTTTTTCTTCTCTCTATCTAGTCTCATATCCAACTGAATATTCTTCCTAGTTGCATTCTTTAGAACCACCTCATCATTCATAACATCTTTGTATATCCATTCATGAACTTCTTCTTGATGATTATAATCTATAGCCACATCTTTCTTAAATTTGAAAATGTTCTTGGCAATGACATTCTTGGGGTCCCATGCCCTAAAGTCATATTTAGGTAATAGGTATGAGTCCCTATGCCTTGTATCTATAATAAAATCATTCCACTTTGTGATCTTGGTTCTCCCTATATTATAAGGAACCTTGTGGGAGGATATATTCTTCTTGATTTTGAAGACTCAATCAAATCCATGTAGTATTTGATAATCCATCTCTTCTTATGCCAATTTCATTGACATGTACCTTGATAATCTAAGAGGTGCCATCATCACTCCCTCTATTTGAATTATTATTCAGTCTGGGTATATCCAATAGATACCCATATCTCTAAAGGTTTGTCTATCATTTGGGGGAAACCTCTACATTTCACACTTAGTTATTGAATTATATAATACTAGTTAGAATTCTTATGCAATCACTCTTATGTTATGTTTGAAGCAATGAATGTGCATTTCAGAGAATAGTTGAGGTAAAAATTCATGTCATTCAAGAGACCATGAATTCTAGACCAGTTGAGTCATTGCACATATTGTATCCAACAAGTAACTCATCACGAAAAATGGAACACTATTCCTATAGGGGTTGTAGACACCGAAATCGTGTCGACTCCCCTGGTCATCCCCTGTTTTATTCTTCTTCACCTATTTTACCCTTGTCGATCACTTTTTCCATTAGCCTTGACCCTGGCAGCATGTAAAAATGAGCACAGAGCTAAAGCTAGACTCTATCCCCATTGTGCATCTGCCGACGACGGTCTTTTCCCGGCCGATGTCGCTGATGTCGATCACTTATCGGCCAACGTCGGCAATCCTGCCGACGTCGGTCACCTTACCGTTATCTGTTATCAGTTATCATTCAGTTTCTCGAACGATTATCGAACCGTCTCTCAAACCGTCCCTCACCTTCATCAGCGTCCACCAACCATCCCGAAGGCTAATGAACCGATCAATCAATCAATCAACCTCTAAACTCTGACATTTACAGACTCTTGCAATCAACACTCTCGCGATCAACCAACTCCGGCATCAACCAAACTGCATTCGCTTCAATCCAGCACTGCACAGACAACTTCAACAACATCAATCATGTCTTCGCACTGTGACAGGTAAGTATCCTCATCTGTTTATTTTTATTGTTGGTTATTGCTTTCATTGTTATTTCCATACTCTATATTCTGTTTAGACTCAACCTTCTGCAAATCCCCAGAGCCTGTTTAAACTCAGACCTTACCCTGACTAGACCCTGTCCCAACTCAACCAGACCCTGTCCAAAACCCTGCCCAGAACCTGTCTAAAACCTTACCTAGACTCTGCCCTGACTTTGTCTCGACCCTGTCAAGAACCTGTTCTGACTCCCCCAGACCTTCTGCAACTCACCTAGACTCTGTCCAGAACCTGCCCCGATCAACGCCGGTCACTACCCAAACCGACGCCGGCAGTTTGACCGACGCCGACACCTTCCCTGATCGACGTCGGCACCACAGAGACCGACACCGGCGACTGTACAGAACAGTGCTGCATATCAGGTATGCACTTTATTTTCTGTCATTTATTTCTATCATTTTATCTTTTATTATCTACTTTCATCCAATATTCTACTTTTTTATCAGTGGGTTGATATCCTTCTAGGAAGTCTTCGTACTTCTGGGATCGGGCGTTCGCCTGACAGCCCACCATATCTTTGACTAACGTTTTTCTGTGTTTCAACGTTTTCTTCTTTGCAGGTGTCATTCCTCCACAGCCAAAGAGGAGAATATTCCAACGTCTGATTTCGGTGCGCATGACTTTATCAGGTATCTTCTAGCCTTGACCATTTCTTTTAGTTTCTTATTTCTTCTTTGAATGTAGAAAGCAATTTTGCATAGAAACATTCTGGCACGCCCGGTGGGACCCTAGGGCCTTCTTTGGGTTCTTTCTTTCTTTCATTCATATAGGTGCATTAGGTTTCTTCCTTTTTGCCTCCTTTCATCTCTTCTTAAACGACATCATAAGAAGGACTAAAACGAACATTTCTTTCTTTCTTACACTTCTAGACTAGCTAAAACTCATATTCTTCGACTCTTTCTCCATTCGTCTTCATACGAACAAACATTTCAACTTGGGCATTAAAACACTTTGCATTCATTTCTGTTTGCCTGCATCTCTTAGATCACACATAGTAATTAAAATGCATATTGAATTAATCTAGATCACTTGATGTTACACGACCAAACCACCTGCACAAAACAAACATTTTAACTCACCTGAGACAAGACCCGACTGGGATTTCATCCCCCAGCGGATACCTTACCCGTCCCGACGATCTCACTTTGATTTCATCACCAAGGGGAAAGCCCACTCTGTTCTCTGGCAGAGTCTAAACTATAGGCGAGGTATATTTTGGCTAAGCGAAACCAGCTAACCACTGGAATCGTGAAGTGAGGGGAGCTTGCTCCTTAGCACTAGGCCACGTACCGAACCTAACACAGACTTTTGAGCACCATAAAAAAACCCAAAACCATCCATAGACTGCTTCTTCTAGGACCCGACTCACAAAACCAATCTTCCTCTACACACATTCTAAGGCAAAAGCCACTATAATCCTAATATTTTACTCCTAGGGTTTTAGGATCTGCTTGTGTCTTCATCTTTTTCATTCTTATCTGCTTATTTGAGCTTGTGAGGACGTTCTTCCTTGCCTTGAATGGTTTTTGACACGCAGTCAAACCAAGGCTCTTCTTGACCATGCTAGCCATCAATCGCTTTCGCTTACCCCATCTATAAACAATCTTATAATGGAGTTCTACTCGGAGACCGAAAGAATTCCTACTAGACCATCTCCAACCCAGATGCCTATCATCCCAGAAGGGGACCAAGATTTTGCAAGATTCTTGGACCTCAATACCGCAGCCCTCCAAAACTATCTCGCGAGAAACCCAACGCGGGACCTTTCGGGCGACGTGGCGACAACATCAACACCGTTCGCCACCCAACCTTTTACGACTCAGCCTTTCGCCTCAACCATTAACCCGACCATGGCCTATACGCAAAGTTCGGCCTCCTCATCTATTTTTAGACCAACCTCCACCGGGGTTTCGTTACCCCCTAAACCACCTGAAATTCAACCAAGTTCTACATCATATCAGAACTTGATTGTCTCGACCCCACACACTCTTGCACCTATATATGCAGGAGTGCTTACCCCCTCTTTTGCACACGCCGCCACACAACCTCCTTTGGCGATATCCGGTCAGCGTATGCCTTCTACCTTCATAACCCAACCACCCTTAGCCTCTACTTCTGCCCCTACGACTAGTCATCCATACGTTGCACCCTTACTTGTACAACCGACTACGTCGTACGCCTCTTCTAGCATCTTTCAAGCACCTTACAACCTAGGGGGCACTCCGTCCACCAATCCATTAGCAGATGTCATCAAGATGCTGATGGATAAAATGTCCAGTCTCGAAGCTTCTATCTCCAGTTCAAGTAATGTCTCTTCAAATGACCAGATTTACAACGAGCCCATCCATCCTTCTGTCCCTATCCGACCATACCCCAACCATTGGGAGCTTCCTAAATTTACTCACTTTCAGAGTAAGGAAGACCCACAACAACACTTATGGGCATTCAAACATGCCTGTTACCTTATCGCCCACGATGATGCGTTACTTCTACGCACGTTTCCTATGTCTCTTTCTGGCCCTACCCTTGACTGGTATAACTCTCTTGCCAGACATTCTATCTTTTCATTCATTCAACTCGCCCAACTATTCATTGACCATTTTTCTATCAATATCACTAAACAAGTCTCGATCACAGACCTTTGCTCCATTAGACAATTTGACGACGAATCAATAGTCAATTTTGTCGCCCGTTGGAGAGGCTTGATTAACCAGCTCTCTTTCTCCTTACCTCAACCCGAGCTCATTGAGCTCTTTTCCCGAGCATGTGCCAGTCACATCTCATCCACCTTGTGGGTTCAAACATTCCACACTTTCGATGAGGCCTTCACCATGGCCCGAAAGCTTGAACTCTGTGCCATTGAAGAAGATAAGGTCAAATTGCGTAACACCAATGCAAGAACCAATGACGACTCTTCTTCCAGACCTTCTGCCCACTCCCAATTTAAGGGGTCGGCAAACACTGTCATCTTTAGACCATCATCTTCAATAATAACCAACCGACCAGCATCTTCAACATTAGACTACATCAATAAACATTTTCAACGTCAATCCATACAGCATCAATTCACTCCAATTGGAGAGTCATATACCTCTGTGTTGGATAAACTCGTCAAGCAGGGGGTCCTCAATCTCCCTTCAATCCGACCACATCAATTCGACCCCTCAACACCTATCCCTGCATGGTACAGGGAAAACCACTTTTGTAACTATCACCGTGTCAAAGGCCATGACACGGATCACTGTCAAACTTTCAAAAACATCGTACAGGACATGCTCGACAAAGGGGATCTTATTTTAGATAACCCGAACGCACCGCCCAACCAAAACCTTGAAATCTTCAAGCAACCCTTTTCTAATCACCCGCCTACCCAAGACAACGTCCAAACCATGATCAATGACCCTCAAGACCATGATATACACACAGTCGACACTATCTTTTCTCTTATCCCTGACCAACCTCTTTCACAGGTGGAAGACCCTTCTTCCCCTATACCTCCTCCACATGGTGAAGAACTTTCTTCTCCTACTTGTCCTCCATCGACTTCTCCCATATTGGAGGACGCTTTGACCACATCAACACCAGCTGCCTCGCCTTCATCCTTATTATCATCCATAGATGATCATACCTTTTTGACTCCTCAACCACACACAACAGCCATGACTACTCCAGCGCTCTTTCCTCTTAAAGAACCCACACCTTCAATCTCTTCTCCATTGAGAGAAGAACCATCCACATCTAAGTCCAAACCCGCGCAAGCGTCCATCATGCCCAAAGCGATTAAACCTCTTGGTGCTCGCCCCACATCTAACCTCGCCTCGCACAAAGGTGGCCCTCAACCCAAACCAAAGAAGGCTACTAAACCACACCAGAGGCCTCCTCCCCTATCTTCATCATTACCTTCAATCTTGGGCCCACATCCGTCTACTTTACTCGGAATGCTTCCCACTCCCATACTTCACAGAGGCACATCACCTCCATTACTCCTTCAACCCGTTAGACTTATACCTCCTCCAAACCATCGATCAATGCATCTTACGCCTCTCAAACCAAAATCACCAACCCTCACTGCAACAAGACACTCAGACCCGTTAGCAGGTTCTTATGCCTTGCTGTTATGGCAATTGTTACAGTCCTCTCATATCTATCTCCCGCCTCTTAGACCATATCAATCTCTCAGACCAAAACCCCCCTGGTTCGATGACACTCGCATTTTTGCATACCATCGCACGCCTGGGCATGACACCGAGCAGTGTTGTGCCCTCAAGGTCGCCATTCACCAATGTCTTGGGAATGACACCCTTCTTCTCAACCACATCATCAATAAACCTTCAACACCACCCCACTCATCAACTCTCGGATCAAGGCCATCTTGGTTCGACAACTCTACATTCTGTCATTATCATCACACTCCGGGACATGACACTGAGCGTTGTTATGCTCTTAAAGTTGTCAATCATCAACAACGGAGAAAGGATTCCTTTCTCATCAAGGATCCTCTTAACCACCCCTCCAAAAAATCATCAACACCAACCCATGCCTCTCCAACCTCATCACCTAAATCAGGATCTCCACGCCAGACTAGGGTCCCTTCACCGCCTTTAACCCCCTTATTTGACATCAACACAATCCATCTTACCACTAAACCTCAATTGACCTTAACCAATCCGTCAAACATTCTCCCTAGCCACTGGGGGAATTCAACCTTCATCCAAACCTCGACCAATTTTTCAACACAGTCTCGACCACATATCAATCACTCTTTCAACTTAACCTCAATTAGACCAGCAACCAAACATTTAACCCAACCTCAACTAAACATTCGACCCAACCAAAGACCAAATACCAACCAATCAACCCTCGACCTACCATTGACCAACTATCACATGACCAAATCTCACCCAAACATTCAACCAACCTTTTTATTAAAACATCCAACCAGTCTCGATCAATCAACAACCATATCAACCAACTTCACATCCACTCATCAATCAACACCTGACCAATCTGGAAAGAGGCACATGGGGCAAGTTTGCTCCTAATTGGCTCGGACCTTTTATTATCACGCACAAGTATGGATCAAGGACTTACCATCTGTCTTCTCTTGATGGACGACCAGAACCTGAGCCTCTTAATGTGTTGCATCTGCGACCGTTCTACTGCTAGTCGAGTACTCGTCCACTTGACACTTAACTTGAGCTCATCCCTTGAGCAATCCCCATCCTCTTAAATCCTACTTCCTTTCAACCCTATTCCTCTTAACATTTCCTATAACCCTTTTATGATGTATGGATGCTTTGTCCTAATAAAAGGGAGCCCTTGACCTTCTATAATCTTGTCCATGACTCACATTTCTATAAAAATAAATCAAGATGTCACAATATCCATGGTCATTATATCAATATCAAAATCAAAAAGTAGACTGCTCCCTCGAAGGAAAGCTGTCATATCATTGCTGTAATTAATAGACTGCTCCCTCGAAGGACAGCTATTCAAAAGCCCTTATATTAAACAAAAATCTAGACCACTCCCTTGAAGGATGGCTATGACTAATTTGGCAATAAACAACACTATTTTAGAAGCTTCTCACATTGATCAGCTTCACAATTGACCACCAAGCAAATGACATCTTTATGCAGGCTTCCCGCATTGATCAGTCTGCGGCAAAAAAAAAAAAAAAAAAAGAAAAAAAATGAATAAGTCATGGACTTGACTTATGGTTGTCTCAGGGTCTCCTATAAAAAGGGGCATAGTTATCTCTGCTCTTAAAACGGGTTACCCTCTTTCCTCCTCCTATCACCTGCTCAAGGGACTTCAAGCTCACTTTAATGTCGAAGTGATTCGATTACCGCTCTAACATAACTATGGTCAACGACGTCACGCATGAATGGGGCTCTTGGTTCTCATAACCCCTATCTATGCTATCTTTTTGGTCCTTGTCAATGAAAGAGCAATATGCTTTTCACTTCTTCTGCACTTTGGTCACATTCACCTTCATCACTTGTCAATTGACTCAACTCTCTTTTCAGACCACTCCCATAGCCTATTCCCCCTAGTTTCTATGGACACCAATACACATGGAAACTATCGACCTGCCGCAATTTATGTTTAGCATAAACCAATACTTGCTGAAGCGTAAATAGACCTCAATTCATTTTTAGCATACATCCATCACGAATATGGAATATTGCTAGGAATGAAAGACCTCTCAACCAATGTTGCAGAATACACCATTTGAAAAACGCTGCAACATCTCTTCTCCTCATCATTTCATCATAACCAAGACCAATCTATTGACCATTTTGACCACCTGTCTACTACTCAGACCCTTTTTCTGAACTACATTGGTCTGAGGCCCTCCGACAAGGGCTATGTAGGCAGCACTCAGTTGACATGGGGTCTTCTGGGGTTAGCTCGGCCATTTTCTTCGTCACTTTCTTCCATCTCCTTCTCCCGTCACCTGTCAATCACATCACAGTCAATAACATATTCACATAATCATTAGTATACTCTCCTTTTCATTATAACATCATAAATCATTAGTCATAAATTTCATTCATCATAACTCATTAAACATTCGCATCATCCACAAGTTAAACATTCAATATCACATCTATCATCATCTAATCTAAAGTCATCATCATATCATCTATCATCATTTAACCTAAAGTCATCATCATATAATCATTAAACAATAGCATCATCATTAACATCATCATCATAATCATCATCAAAATCATATCAAAACATGCATCATGAAACACGTGAAAAATGCTGCAAACATTAAACATCTATAAACATCTCCATAACACATCAATAACCAAAATCTCATCATATATATCAAAAATAAGTTTTATACAAAAAGACACAATCAGTGTCTGTCTCTCTCTCTCATCATACATCTCTCATCTTCGGCTCGCAGGCCGGTATATACATCAAAAATGCATCTCTAACGCTGCCCTCAAGGCTGTGGCTGTGGTGGTGGTGGCGGTGGCCGAGAAGAGGCTGTATCCTCTCCTCCCTCTGATCTCTGCCATCTGCGCGACCCTGAAGCCATCGCTCATGACATCGATCTCTGTCAGCTCTGCTCCGCCCGCATCTCTGAGTATCGCTGTATCTGAGGGAACCCTCTGATGGCCCTCTCATAATATGTGATCTCGTCCAGCGCATCAGTGTATCTAACCATAGATACGGTCTGTGGTGGACCCATCTGCCCTTCTCCTATGGCCTGTCCTAACCTCTATGGCTGTGGCTGACCTCGGTGCACTGATACTGATGGTCCTGCCCCATGTGAAAATGACGGCTACTATAGTGGGCCCTACCCTCCAAAACTCTGCCCTGTGACTGCCTGTGCCTGGGCTGTAGCTAGCTGTCCCTGTAACAATGTGACCTGCGCTGTCAGCACTGCCACCTGACCTGTCATCTCTCTCAACTGCCTTGTGACACCTGCTAGCTGCCCCTGCAAAACTGAGACCTGAGCCTGAGCCGCGTCTCTCTCCTCCCATGTAGTGTCCCTATCCTCGCAGGCTGTATCCCACTCCCTGGTAATCACCTACAAATCCGGCTAGGGACCCACCTATATACCTCGATACTGCCCTGCCCACCATGCCGTGTAGGCCTCTGTACACCCTAGGTCAGCTATCCCAGGTCCTACCGGCAACTCCTCAAAATAGGGCTCCTCTGTCTCCTCTGGAAGTGGGAGCGGCACCTCTATATCATCCCACCTATACTGTGGGAAGGCGAGAGGCACATCTTGTAACAGCCCGTACTGGTGCCACACTCTCTCTGTAGGGATCCTCTTGAGCTCACCGGCTCATCTGCCTCTGATCCATCGCCTGCTCTAAACTCCAACCAGCTGCTCTCCCTGGTCTCTGAATGCTGGATAGACCAAGTATGGTCTCCAGACGATGTCTGCAGGAATCAGGGCCTCCAGTACCCCTCTATAATGGTCAATGTCCCTGACCACTCCATCCATCCGTGTCTGTGCCATCATCTCGCGCCATCACCTGAATCCAACTCTGAAACCGGCCTGAATCGCCACTGGGAAATCGAGAGGTCGTGTGACCACGATGTGCTCGTAAGCCCAGCAATGTAGTAGGTGGCCCATGCACAAGCTGTATCACCGCCACTGACTGATCCCCCATAACTCTCTGTATACCTGGGCCAAAAACACAGGCACCCAGGCGAACACGGTCTGCTGCTCTATCATATCAATCAAAACTTTGGTCATAGCAACCGGAAACCTGCCACCCTCTGCATCCGGCAATGCATACACTGTGATGCCGATCATCATCAGGATGGCCAGTCGATGTGCCTCCTCATCTACCGCATACAATGGCTCATATGCAAAACTCGCTGAATGGTAGCTCATCTCCATGGTGTGCTCTCCAAACAACGTGACCATGTGAATGTCATGCACCTCTCTCGAGCATGCATACAGGTCTGCTCCATGTACTAGAAGCCACAAAATCTGGTACACGTCCTCAACCGTGACCATCATCTCACCCATAGGCAGGTGGAAGGTGTTGGTGGCATGGTCCCACCGCTCGATCAAAGCCACCATGAGGCTCACGTCTCTCGCCACTCTGCAGTAGCGTCTCAGCCCGCCTAGTCTGACTGCGCTCATCTGCGCCCACTCCTCGACGGACACACCTCCACGCATCCACGTCAACAAAGTTGGGAGACGATCCCACAGCATCAGGGTCTGCCTCGCCTGCATACATACATAGACACTCTCATGTTAACATTTTTCCTACTTTGCCTATTTTACCAACTATTCTGACTATCTAAGCCTACCTCGACACCCGAAAAGCCCTTGGCGTAGCTTCAACCTCTCGACTTGACCATTCTTCAGAACCATTTTCTGACCAGGCAGCCACCGATATCGGTTAGCTTGCCGGTGACGGCACTTACCTAACCGATGTCGGTCACTTAGTGACCGACGTCGGTAGGCCAGTGACTGATGCCGGTAGCTGGTCAGCTGATGCCGGCAGCATCGCCGATGTCGGTGACTGGTTCGGCCCTAGGGCCGAACGGGGCGAGCCCTAATTTTTAGGGCTTCCCCATTTTACACCCTATACCTCCCCAACACCCTCCTGAATCACCCCTAAGCTCTCCTAGACAACCTACCCACCTTCCTAACTACCCTCCCCCTCAATTTCTACCTCAAATAATAATAAATTTCAAAAACAAATTCAAAACCAAAATAACTCAAATTAAGGTTCAGAATCCTCCTACCTCGTCTCGGCGACACCAGCGTGGTGGCACGATAGGTGCCGCTAATGGTGGACCTCCTGTGGGTCCTCTACTCCCATCCGCCATCCCTTCTGTCTCAATGGCTCTGCACGCTCCTGCTGACTCACACGTGTCCCTACAGCGTCCAATCAACTCCTTCTCTCCACCAATGCTCCTTTGCCACCTCACACCACTCCTTGGTCAACTCTGGGTCACTTTCACTCAACACATATCAGCGCTCTTTTTCTCTCTCAATCAAATAGCACATGACTTTTGGTGGGCTGCCAATCCGGTTTTGTTGACTTTGGCAGGCCGCCGATGTCAGCATCTGCGTGCCCTAATCCGTTGACGTCGGCCACTTTACGCTGACGTCGGGCTCTTTTGGACACCGACGTCGGTTATATAACCGACGTCAGTGGCCTTCAAATCTTTTATCCTTCTTCCAAATAACCAAAATCATGTCCCTAATCAAGTCAAGTCCTTCAGACCATGTTATTTTGACTCCTTTTGGGGCACATTTTGATCACTTTTACATCCATCCATCGACCACCAACCATTGGAGATCATGCCTATCTCCTCCAACCTCGACCACTTCCAAGACACTATTGCCTTGGTTGTTTTTGCCTGTATGCTTCCTCATGACTGGTTAGCAGAATTGTGCGCAGACCTTTTTGGACCCTCACAAGTATAGGATCGCAAGCCGGTTGATCCACACTACTTGTGACTTTTTCGTGTTTCTAGGAGCACTTCCTGAGCCCGGGATACCTCGAATGTGACGACCCATTTGGAGCTTCAGCTTAGATTGAATAACCTGATCAACAGACGACTAAATGCTGGGGCCCGGTTATTTCAATTTTAGCACTCCTCGACCCTTGACCTGTGACACTTTGACCTAACCCTCTCGTGCAGTGGTATGCGTGCAATCACACCTTTTACAACATTCACCCTCACCCCTTTTTCATCCACTCTTTGTCAAATCAGCACCCGATTCCCGGTTCCCTTCCCTCGACTCCTGCTTTGAGGGGGAATACCTCATCCATAATCGGGGCAATCCGCTTCTTGTTTTTGTCTTACAGTTCATTCGAACAACCAACAAGATGAAATCAACCTTATCCCTCACCTGGGGCAATCACTCATGTTTTTGTCTTGCAGTTCATCCAGAACAACCAACAAGACAAAAAGGGGCAAATATAGACACCGAAATCGTGTCGACTCCCCTGGTCATCCCCCGTTTTATTCTTCTTCGCCTATTTTACCCTTGTCGATCACTTTTTCCATTAGCCTTGACCCTGGCAGCATGTAAAAATGAGCACAGAGCTAAAGCTAGACTCTATCCCCATTGTGCATCTACCGACGACGGTCTTTTCCCGGCCAATGTCACCGACGTCGGTCACTTATCGGCCGACGTCGGCAATCCTACCGACGTCGGTCACCTTACCGTTATCCGTTATCAGTTATCATTCAGTTTCCCGAATGGTTATCGAACCGTCTCTCAAACCGTCCCTTGCCTTCATCAGCATCCGCCAACCATTCGAAAGGCTAATCAATCAACTGATCAATCAATCAATCAACCTCTAAACTCTAACATTTACAGACTCTTGCAATCAACACTCTCATGGTCAACCAACTCCGGCATCAACCAATCTGCATTCGCTTCAATCCGGCACTGCACAGACAACTTCAACAATGTCAACCATGTCTTCGCACTGTGACAGGTAAGTATCCTCATCTGTTTATTTTTATTTTTGATTATTGCTTTCTTGTTATTTCCATACTCCATATTCTATTTAGACTCGACCTTCTGTAAATCCCCAGAGCCGGTTTAAACTCAGACCTTACCCTGACTAGACCCTGTCCCAACTCAACCAGAACCTGTCCAAAACCTTGCCTAGACTCTGCCCTGACTTTGTCTCGACCCTGTCAAGAACCTGTTCCGACTCCCCCAGACCTTCTGAAACTTGCCTAGACTCTATCCAGAACCTACCCTGACCGATGCCGGTCACTACCCAAACCGACGCCGGTAGTTTGACCGACGCCGGCACCTTCCCTGACTGACGCCGGCACCACAGAGAAGGACGACGGTGACTATGCAGAACAGTGCTGCATATCAGGTATGCACTTTATTTTCTGTCATTTATTTCTGTCATTTTATCTTTTATTATCTACTTTCATCCAATATTCTACTTTTTTATCAGTGGGTTGATATCCTTCTAGGAAGTCTTCGTACTTTTGGGATCGGGCGTTCGCCTGACAGCCCACCATATCTTTGACTAACATTTTTCTGTGTTTCAGCCTTTTCTTCTTTGCAGGTGTCATTCCTCCACAGCCAAAGAGGAGAATCTTCCAACGTCTGATTTCGGTGCGCACGACTTTATCAGGTATCTTCTAGCCTTGACCATTTCTTTTAGTTTCTTATTTCTTCTTTGAATGTAGAAAGCAATTTTGCATAGAAACAGGGGTCTTAAATTACACAAACCAAATTGTTGCTAATAATTTCCCCAAGTAGGGGAATTTGTTGGTCCTCTAGGATGATCTACAATAGTAGGATAGTACTTATGTATACACAAACAATATGTGGATTTATAAATACTCTATTTAAGAGGGCCAAAATAGTCCTAACTCCTTACTTGAATTGATAGATGGGAAAGTTTCCTTGATCATCCATGATAAAAACTCCTATTGGGCTAGTCACCCATGATGCCAAGACCTTCTCCAAGGAATGTGTGATTAGGAATTTGACTCAAGAGAGGATGGTTAGTATTGTGTTAGTTCCAAAATGAAAACAAAATGAAATATACACACTAATTGCATAACATCTCTAGGCCTAGACACTAGGGAGATCTTAGTTAATAATCATGAATGAAACACACAACCAAAATGCAAAATAAAACTCTTTTACCTTCCTTGGATGCTCTAAAATGCTTATTGTGGTGGCTTTCTTAGCTTGTGCTCATGAAGTTCTTGGAAATGGAAGCTTGACAACCTCTATCTCTCCTTGGCACCTTTGGTTTGTGGCTTGGCTTAGCTTGGAATCAATTTGGAACTATAACACTAGCTATTTGAAGCTTTTTGGAACCAATCCTACATTATAACTTTTCACTAATTAAGCTTAGAAATGATGTTGTGAGGCCTCCTATTTATATATTTTTGGATTTGATTAGAACCAACCTCAATCATCCATCTCAAGATTGAGATGTGTGGTTGAGGATTAATTCAATTTTTGGAATTAAGTTTATGATTATCCTCATAGAAGAAGAGTAAATTAAGAGGCATGGAGGGCATCATGGAAGGCATTGATGAGGCATGGAGGGCATGAATCTTGATATTTATGGAATTTATGGCCTATGGGATGTCTTCCCAAGAAATGAGGTCACTTGATGATGCAGATATTCAATATTCATTTGCAAAAAAAATATTCAACAAGTTTCCATGGAATTATTAATTAAGCCTTGATTTGGGTTAATTAGATCTTAGACATGATTAAGCACATTGTACATAAACTACCCAAATTGATCAGAATGCCTTGCTCTTGGTCCTAAATTTGACTAGATTTAAATTGGAAGTCCAAATTAGATGCATATTCCCATTTATAATGTTGCCAAAAAAAATAACAAAGACACAAGTCTTGTGAAAAATATTTGATAAGAAAGAGCAATCCAGAGTAGGCAGGTACAAAATTAGCATTTTGAATCAAAATGAACTAATCAAAGTTAGCTAACCCATAAATTGTATTGCCCCATTTAGGGATACGTTGGGCAAAATTGGCACTTGAAAATTTTAGTTTCACATCATTTAGCATGTTTTAGTGTTTTTAGGCCAAGTTGTGCATTTTTGGTAGAAATTGGTCAAAAGCCTGGTTGGAGGTTATTGATGGCCAATTTTAGGTGTCTACAGAATGCAATTCATACTAATTATCAAGGATGACTTGGTTGTACTCTATATATGGGGAGGGAAGGTCATAATACTTCTCAAATCTTGATCCTATTATGAAAGTGATAAAAATCACTTAGGTCATTGATTTGTGCAACCCTTATTCACATTTTGACCTCTCAAAGATACTATAAACTAGGTCAGTGCATGACATGACCTTTGGTTTAGCAGTGGCCTTGTGGATACTAACTACATTTATTGCAAGGATATATAAAGCTAGTTGAATTATATGAGGCATGGTGTCATCTTCATCAACAACCCTTATTACTTCCACATTGAAATATATGTTGCTATAGTGCATGTCACCAAATGATATGGCTTTAGGAATGAATTCAATGTCTTTAAAGTCTAAAAAAGTACCATAATGGAATATAAAGTCATAATTCCCAAAGGAAATGAACTTACCTAGAGTGGATGGACTTACTTATGACGTCTCTTTCAATGCTCTAAGTAGAAATCAATGCCCTTTGTATCTTTTGCAACTTACAAGCTCTAATAATGGTGGTCAGGGTGCAATTTACAAATTGATTTATCTTTGTTGAACTTGTGAGAGAATAAAAAGTAAAGAAAGTAAGCACACAGAACTCTAAAATGTAGATAAAAATAGCCTAATTGAGTATTGTTTTTAAATATTTCTTTGATTAATGCAATGTTGATGGAAATCTTAGTTTATTTTGTGTTAATTGAAAGTTTTTTAACCTTACATATATTTGAAACAACTTCAAACTATTGATTTTGGAAATTAAATGCACTAGAATTCAAATTGGCTTTAATTAGCCTTTGATTTTCCATTAATTTTAGCTTTAAAGCTAAATATTATCACCTTTTGACACATGGATGCCACCTTGGATCTAGCTAGGTTCTCACAGGGCTTGAAGATGACTAAGTTGCCTAGTCATCTTGAAATCCAAACATATGGCACCTTTTGATTGCCTCTTAGACTCTTAAAATGTAGCTTTGAGTGATGACTCTTTGCATCTTACCACATGTTATCTTTCAATTTTTGGTGATCTCTCAGGTGGTGCCTTTTAGTTTTTATTGGTCACAGGAGTGCCACACATCACTTTCATGGGAAATTGGATTTTTTCTTTACCAGGTGTTTGTTTCAAGAGGCTTTTGGACAATTGTTAACAATTTGATTTTAATCACATGGCTTGAGTGGAGACACACATTCCTCTTAGAGGCAATCCCATAGATCTCAGATAGAAATAACATGGGGATGACATATGGCATCATCATGTAGGTCCAAAAGGGACACACATCATTCTTATGAGATTTTATTTATTCTTATGGTAAGTGTCATTCTTGTAAGGAACCTCAGATAGTTTTATGTCATCAAACCTTGATTGGATGGCTTAGGGAAACCCAAATGTCTGACTTGCAATTTATCATGAACTTTGGATGGATATAATGGGACTTATATATGATAACCTCAGATGAATCCAAAGGGGACATGCATCACCTCAAAAATTTGTGGGTCTAGTTGGTTACTTTTGAGGCATGCAGTGGCATCTCATGGGCTTTTACATTATGGTGTTATGCATGGGGAAATGCATGGTAACAAAAATTTAATGATCTCACTTTTGGGGGATAATATTATGACACGTAGCCTGGTATTTGAATTCTAATGGATAGCTTCTTTTTGAGCCCTCTAGATGATGCCACGCAGCTCAAATTTTTGATAGATTTGCTCCAGGTGTCCTACATGGGATGTAGTTAATATTTACGGCATTACTGAGCCTAGTGAGGTGGACACCTATCAATTTTACATCCTACTCCAAATTTTAATATCCTATGAGGTGTCATAAACTATAACTTTAATTTGATGTCCTATGAGGTCAAGTGATAAACTAAGTTAGCTTCCCAAAGATGTCATTGACCATCTTAATTAAATTTAAACAAGTTAGGTATAAATCTACAAGTAAATTATTTAAACACAACACAATGTTATTTCAATAAGACTAAGTGAAGTTTTCTACATTTATGTCTATTAGAAACCATGGTCGTGCTTCCTTAGCGAAAGCCTGTCTACACATTATTGAACTATCCATGGTCAATAGTCCATTGTTTGAATAAAATTCAAAGAAGACCTAAAATAATTTTAACATTTTTAATCACTAATCCTTATTGAAAAATTAATGATTAACCAAAAATTATGGAAGCACAATTATTGGTAAATTAAATCAAATCCATATGTAGTCAAACAATTTACTATGCTAGGCATCTTGGGTACTTTTAAAATATGAAGAAAGGAGGGTCCCCATTCTAGGAATAGGGGTTTTTTGATCATCAAAAATTGGTAAAATCAATTAAAAACCTACTCTATCACTAGTCTAAAATACTTGGTCAACTCACTAGTCTAAGAATTCCAAATTAGTGATCTTCCTAAAAATAACATATCCCTTTTTATAAATTAAAAAAAACTCAAAATCAAAACAACACAAGCATTCATTAAATAATGTAAAAAACATTTCTAATACATGTGAGCATAACGTGATGTGTGAAAACCTCTTCCACTTATTTACCAATGGTCTACACCCAAAATTATAGTATCAGGTTAGGATCCTCTGTCTAAAAACATTGGAAGAATATCTTGACCAAGCCAAACAATAAGACTTCATCATGTATCAATTTACACCACCTCAACGTACAACGGTCAATTTCATGCTCATAAAAATTAAAAACCATAGTGAAACCAATGATGGTATTACCAACACTTATGACACTATACATACCATCTAATATATTGATACAAATGATACCATGGAGCATGTTCCTCCCATTAACAACAGTCCTACTTCCACATTTTCTGAACACAACCACACTACTGTGCACAAACCATTATCCCTAAAAGAACTTCAAAAATGTCTCCCAAGACCTATACCATGATATCTTTACCCCACTCTCCATATTTAAACATGGTATGATACAAATAAATTCTTTTGGTTTCATTAAAGTTGGGGCCATTCTCATGAGTCTTATAGGCAACTATGAAATCTTATTATGGATTTTCTTCTAGGTCCTAACTTTTATCATGAATCCATTATTCTAAAACATCAAAAATATTATGACATATATTTTAAAGCTCATGGAATGTAAAATAAAAACCAATATTTAAGCCAAGCCAATACTCATCTAGCTATCTATAAGGATCCCTTTCCTAACCACCAACATAACATTCAATAACCTAATCCTACTAATAACACCATTAAAAATCTTATATACATTATCACCAATGATAAAAATGTGGTTAATATGACTAATATGAGAAGAGTAGATGATTTTAATGACTCACATACAACACCTACACATTACACCTCTAAACCATTATGCATCATTCAAGATACTTCCCCATCCCACCTCATGGAATTGGGGCAAGAGGAACCCATACCAATACAAGAACCACTCTCAACAACATAAATTGATTATACCTCTCATTACATTTCTAATCTTCCCCTAACATCCACACCACAAGACCACATACCTCAAACTTCCAATGGTATTTCTTCTACCTAACCACAAGAAATACCTCAACCAACCACCACATCATTTAAAGTAACTCAAACCACTTGAAACCAACCTAAACTAACCATACCATATCAACACAAATTTAATTGTATCTCTAACCCTCTTTCCTAAGATATATGACAACACTATGCACCTATATCTAACAAGCCTCCCATGTGTTATGATTAATGGGATCCTATTGTGTAGCTTTCTCATCTCCCATCTCAAATACCTTTCTTAGAACTAATGATAACTTATCCTCATCATTGAAACTAACTAATGATTTTTTTTTTTTCAAAATGAAAATCCCTCCTCCTCCTCTTTTAGGATGTGAAGCTACCTTATTAGATCTAAAGATAATATACTTTAACCATGTGAAGAGATGTGCATCCATGTTGATGAAACAATGGAAACTTCTCTCTCATTTAAGTTCCATATCACTTCCATGATTCTCAATGAGGTACTGCTTCATGTCGATGATCCTCCTCTATCTATTAGCATCCAAATCAATAATATCCAAGTTAAACATGTTTTAATTGATGAAGGTTTAGGCAATTGTGTCACCTCCCTAATAATGAAGATATCTACAAGATTTAAGGGGATACAAACCATTGGAATCTTAAATAATTCCAAGAATGTAGTTTCTTTAAAATACCCAACCTTGAACCCTTACCTAGTGACCCATTTCAAGAATCCTAACACTTCAATTATCTAGTCAATTCCACTCGAGGTTATAATGGTCACCTTGAATTAATTGGGAATATTCCACTTAGCCTCTTAGAACTAGATGAGGTAAGCCTAAGGATCAAAACCTTTGATATTACCCTCACATAATCACCCAAATTCCTCCTTCTCTTTAGCCTCCATCCCATCAACTACCTTCTGATGATATACTAGTTATCTTAACCAAAATTAGACACTCCATTAGTCATGCTTCCTCTGATGATAAAATCATTCCTACATGTACCATCAACTTACACACACCTAATTAAGATGGTAGTTATTATTTAGATGACCCATTCTTAGCTAGATTTGTCCAAGATATAAATGTTGAAGTTCTTAAATATCACTCTTCTTTATTTGAATCTTTTCATTATTCTTCTAACATTCCTTTTTTATAACACCTAATACTAGTTTTTACACTATTATTCATAGGGTATATATGGATCAATCACATGGTATGCCTCTATTCATAATATATCTCCTTAAGAGTATGTTCATGTATCATTCTATGATAGGACCTTTTATTTTTTCTTGATACCATAACCCTTATAGTCTACTTCCTCTACAGATGCTAGCCATTGTGCTTAGACCCACTACATAACCAACCTTACCTGCGGATGGCCCTAGTCCAATTTCTACTCTAGCCCAAACCTTCTTTGGTGATGGACTTATTACCTTACCCCAACTTGATCCCTTACTTGCATAATGGGAATATAATCCTTATTATAATATTCATATATTTATTAGTCATTGGACCAAAGTTTGTCATTTATATTAGCATCCTCAGACTTCTCCTTATATTCTTTTAGCTAGTAGACCCCCACAGTCTAATAATAGACATTTGTTGCTTTCATGGGATAAATAACCATTATTATACCCACTATAAAAGACTTAAGTATTCCATCAACACATTATGCTCAAACACTGCTCAACCCAAAGATAAGGCCATACCTCTTCCTAAGCTATTACAAGAGTATATCCCTAACTATGTGGAAGTATATTATATTTGGCACTAGTGTGGTACACATCATACCAACTAATTCTAAGTGCTCTAGTAGCATCTCATGATTTCCCATAGTTGACACCAACACTAATTATTCCTCCTCCTATAGGTCACCCACATATGAAGTCTCCTCTTTCTTTGTCAATTTCACATCCTTCAAGCTCCACATATACCATTCCTATTGATACATACATTCCTCACCCTCAGTATCCCACATAGGACGTACCACATGAACATTAATCTTCATCAACTACACCTACATTTTTAGTTGAGATGATATGGAAGGAAGTCTTTGAATAACTTTCCACAAAGATTGATGAGACTCTAAATAGCACCAAAATTTAGCTTCATACATATGTTTTAGATGTAATGGATAATATTTATAGTCAAATATATCATTATTTGTGAACACGACATGGTATTGTTACACATTGTTATATTTTATGATTTTGATTGGATTTATGATCCATTTTTATATCTCTTATACACTTGAATATGTGTCAAATTTTATTTCACTTATCTATTTTGCATGGATCATTATATAATGATTTATGTGTTTTACATGGTTTCATTTTCTTTCAATTTTTATTATATATTTTTATCATTATTCTCATGAATGAAAATGTATGTTTATGATTTCACTTATTTCATGGATTCTTTTATAATGATTGTTTACTATCTTATTACACTAAAAAATTAGATAATTATTATTATGACTTGGTTATACAATCTTGATCCCCTTAGTATTATATCTCTACCATATGATTAGTTACAAAACAAGACATTTCATTTTACTAATACCATACACTGATCTATTTTGATCTCCATTTATTCCCTTATTTATTATTCAAATACTATGCATACATATGGTTAAAATTTGTAATTATGTACTGTCTCATAAGTAAGCTTAAATTTTTAGTCAGTCATATCTCTGGTTACTTAGCCTCCTTTAAACCAAATTCTAAAGCTCATTCATGTATATCAATTTTATCACTCATGTTTGTTATTCCAAATCCATTTGGAGAAGGAATCATAAAAGCCATAAAAAAAGTTAAAAATCTAAATCATTTAAATAAAAGGTAATGATTGAAAAGGAAACATACAAATCAAAAAGTTTAATCACACCAAAAGACATGATTTACTATCTTTAACATATCTCATATTTGTAATCAAAGATCAAACTCCATAGTTGGGCTCATGATATTTTCAAGGTCCATTAGGGTGAAATACACTAGTATATTTGAATAGGAGAACAAAAAATTCTAAAAGTGCTGCCTACTTTCTCACACAAGTACCCAATATTCATAGTAGGTTGATGACTCTGTAAGAAGTCTTGAGGAATAGGGAACATTTTGTGGGAAGGTAAGTCCATTTTAATTTCCTTATTCATATATCCTTCACAAGTTTATCTTAGTTTTCCACCTATTTGCCTATATAAATTTGTACTTATTGTGAGTAGGTAACCTTTGTATTTTTATGGTCACTATACTTTTTAGTGTCTCTCCTTTTACCTATTTTGCCTCATGTTTACTAATATTTTATTATAAATGCCTATGTCATGATTTTTACAATCCCTCTTTCCCTACAACAATCCTAATATTTACCCTTAAGGAATATTATTTTTTTAACTAATCATTCCATGTAGGGTTTCCCTTTGTGATTTGCAGTGTAAGACCATGGATAAAGCTTGGCATTCCTCACAAATTACCACAAAAAAACATTTCATTATGTTTACCCTTATTACCATTCACCTCATTTGTCTTCATATTGTGAGTTTTAGTGTAAGACCATGGATAAGACTAGGATCTTCTCACAAATTACCACATTAAAACCTCTCTAAATTATTCCCACATTTATCTCCACCTCATTGGTGTTCCCTTTGTGATTTTTAGTGTAAGACCTTTGATAAGACTAGGCCCTCCTCATAGAATATTCCAATACCCAGTTCATAATATAACCAAGTCAAAATAAATTGAATGCTTCATATTTGAGATAATGTGTGTTACATTATGAATTAAACATCATTTACATACTTCTCATCTTGATTTAGTATGTTTTATGCTTAATTAATTATCACTTCACTTTTATCTTCTTATTTTTTGATTGTGTGTATTTTTACAACCATTTTATTAAATTTATTACACTTCCCATCTTGATTTAGTATAATTAATTTGATTTTCACTTAAATTTTGTTTTTCTTCTCATACTTCCCATCCTAATTTAGTTTGATTGATTAACTTTATTGTTCAATTATTTTTATACCATTTATTTTTCACATGTTTTCCATTTTATTACAAATTTTCATACTTCCCAACTTGATATAGTATGATTTTTTTTCTATTTTAATTTGGTGTAATTCTTGTTATGGTTTGAAAATAGTTGTTTCCTTTTAATTTTCCAGTTTGGTTTCTTATATTTATTCATCTTTTGTTTTTACACATTCCCCATCATGATATAGTGTGTATTACATTTGTTTTGATTATTTATACTTTTCCAAATCATTGTTCTTTTATTTTTAACCATGCATGTGTATCCCATAATGTTAAAAAAACAAAACATATATCATGTATTTACCATAGCATATACAACAAAATAAAAATACATGTGCTAGAAAGGAAATTTACACATACATCCATCCACATACAAGTATAAATCATATACCAAGAAATGCCCATATCAATATATATACCATGAGTTTTATACAATATAATAGATATATATTTAAGGTTGTGCTCCTTAATGCCTACCTTATGGCCTATTCATGCTACCCATAGATGTTTGTGACTGACCCTTCTAAATATTGTATTGTAAGGAGGTAGCATGGGATCTAAAGCTATCAATCTAACCTTATAGGTTGGCCACTTGGGCCTGCACACATCTAAAAGCTATAATTGTTACCATATGAGTACCTTGATCTTATGCTAATGTCTACCAGGATAGAGCATCTTCCTATCCTACCCATGCATGTGGTTATGAACCATCTCCTCATGCCTATATTTGTCACGTAGTCTCCCCCACCAATTCTAAACTAGCTATAATATGATAGTTAAATGGTACCATAGGATCAACCAAATATACATAATATCTCATGTATATGTATATCTCAATACATATATTTATCACTCAATACATAAATGACAATGCAAATATTGATCTATGTTAAAAACTTAATAAATCAAAATATTTCTCTTTAGTGCTAGTATCACCAAGCATGATCTCCCCATTAGCTCACCTATCGAGAACCTCCTTTATTAGTTGCATCCACACAAGTGTAAAGCTAGGATTCTCCACTCAATCCCATCATGATCCTCTCCTTAGAATACCCTTTATCAAACAACTATGTCCCATATTCACTATAGGATCACCATGTGTGATTGTCCACACCTGTGTCTCCTCTTGTCGATAGTGCCCCCATCTATGATGAGCTTGAGTCTAATAATTTCAACCTTGTTGTGGATCTACTTTTGTATCCTCACCTACAACATCCACATCTATAACATCCTTAATATCAAGCCTCACCACCTCTTTCTATCACACCTAACCTATCCATGGTATTTCTCATTGAGGCCTAATCATAGGTATCTCATAAAGCACCCTTACACCTCCACTCCTTCTCATCTCTCTAGTATGCCATTCCCAATGTGAAGACACTACTATAGGGGCCATTGGATCTGGTATTCATAACTACCTAGGTACATGAGCTACTAGATGTGGCTCTACCCATGAAGTATAGTGGCTTGTGATCTAAATGTGTACCAAACTAGTTACAATAGTCACATGAGATGTCCATATGCTAGTAATGTTAGTGTAAGGATGCCACACTATCTATCCTCATGTAATAGTCTACAAATTTGGAACATGGGGTACAACACACATTACATGATCTTACCTATCATCAACTGCATGGGTCAACATAACCAACTAATACATAGGGAATATCTCATAGATCCATGTACTTAAAAAAATAATGGGGCCTATTATCTTCTACCTTTACGTCAACATCCCATACATATCATGTATGAACTATACCTAAATGATAGAACCAAGATCTTACAATGAACATTGCTCTAAGATGGACTAACAAAAGGATATAATGTATAATAGTACCTTCCTATATAACTTATGATGTAGCACTCATGCTATAACAAGTCTTGTCAAGGCCTTCTTGATATCCAAAATGATCGAGATATAAACATCAAAGAAACTCACACATACACTAGGATAAATCCTACTTCAGCCTATCACTTAGTGGGATAAATCTCACCTCTCATCATATACCTATACTACATCACATATAATTTCAGTCTTGATGATAAGAAGTCCAAGAAAGGCATGGACATACTTCAAGGTGATGCCCACCTCTATAGTGTGCCCTTCCACCTCCCATTAGAAAGTGTTAGTCAGTCTCTCCCATCCCGTAGTAACATTACAACAATACCAACATTTAGTGGGATCTTCCTCATGTCCATGATTATTACAAACCCAAAGGCAACCAATCGAGTTTGACCATGTCTAAAAAAACACTCCAATAAATTTGGTATCTAGGATGCATCCACCAGGTATCAAAATTTATGTTGCCTCTATAAAATATAAAACAATAGAGAACGTATCATATCTTGATGTCATAATAATAAAATAAATTCATAAATATTCTTAATAATACTAACAAATTAACTACTTCATTGCCTTATTTATATTATTTTCCCTTTTTATACACAATTGGGTTATTGGATACTAAATTAGTCCTGTCACCTCTTTGCCATACTAAATTGTCCCTATGCTACATAATTGACCTGTTACTAAAGACACAATCAACCTATTTTATACTAAATTGACCCTTTTTTATATACAGCATACTATATCAACTCTTTTCCTCATAATAAACCTCATTTAATAGAATGTATTAGCCACATATTTCATACTAAATAAACTAGAAGGTAATATGTCATCCATTTCATTGTTTCTAACTAGATCGGTTGTATGTTGCATAGTCAGTGGCCCCCATCAATACTAAATTAGCCCACTATTATGAAGTCAACTTCCTTGGTTTATCTCACCTTTCAAACTGAGTTAATAGGGTCAAGTCTATTCTTAGATTGTGGTGAATTTTAAACCACTTAACATAAATACCTTAGACATTTATTGGTCTGATCTTTTCCTACCCATTACCCTATTCTACCCTTAGTTTGCCTAAAAAATTCCTAGGGTCATTTTTAGTATCTACATTTTTCCTAACATCTATTTTTCTTGCATTTATCTTAATTTCAATTAAAATTACTCAAAATATTGAAATTAGTGCTTCACTTACTTGAGCTATACTTGCCACAACTATTAGGTGTCACTCCACATTGTAGTTGTCATCTCCTCACCATGGTTGCTCTTTAGGCTCAAATAGGGTCTCTAAGAACTATATTGTCTCAAAATAGTAAAAAAAACAAATGAATTAAATTATACCCTATTTATATTTACTATTCAAAATTATTTACCTACCAATTATTTACAATCATATTTTATTTTTCACCCATAACTTTGTTGCTACTAACTCCTTTTCCAAAATGAAAGATTTTCTAGATTCTTGATGTCATAGAGAATCTTTCCACATATTACATGTATATTTTGCATAAAACTTTTACATTTCATTTATTTTATAGGGTTCCTGAATGTTCTATACATTGGACACCTTCACATTTTTCACTCTCATCTTCTTTTACAACAATAAGGTAAGTAAAGGTATGTATTCTTCAATTTTGTCCTTTCATTCATCTTATTCACTAAAATATTGTAATTTATTTATCTTAGTGTTATGTGTTGTTATGTTATTTTATTTAATCACCATCTCATGTTAAAACTATGTAACACATGATGAGATTTGATTGGGTCATATTTATACACATACTATTTTTAAAATTAATCAATTACTGATGTTTTCTCTCTTATAAGAACATGTCAAGTCTCAATCTCTCTAAGTGAACACATTGAAGGGTACATCAATAAAGAGATGGGTAAAACTTAGGTGCTTCACAAGATTGTTGTTCCCTATATCACCACATAAAACCAACACAATACTCTTTTATACATTACCCTAAACTTTGGCACCTCTCTTACACACTTCAAGCAATTCACCACCTCAAACATCCCATACCTAATCCAAAACCTCTTTTTGAATTTTATCTAAAAAATTCATCCTAGGCTGACTCTGTACTTAAAATATATGCTCACACATTATGAGATTAGGTCAACCTCAATCAACCTAGTTCAATACATAACTACTTTATTAATTTAAATATATAAGTCAATTGGGTTGACTTTGTAGCCTAAAACTTCAAAAGAGTTTAGGGTTAAATCCAACTATATAAACACATCCTTTTCATAATTTTGGAGAGTGATAAGAGTTAATAATTACTTATGTATTTGATTATCCACCATTTTACTTAAGGATCCATTTCTTAGGGTTTCAATATTACACTTAGAGATACAAAACTTATCTTGTAGGAGAAGTCTTTTGGATGCATAGGAGAAGTCATGTAGCCTAGAGATGACCTATCTTTATTATCCTTACAAACCAAAACAACCTCTTGAAAATAACCTTGGACAAGGGAAAGATTGAGGCTCTATAGGATCATCTTAAAAGGTAAGTACTCTTAACTCTTGTTCCTCTTTATTAAAGTGGATAGATTTACATATATTAACTTACAAGATTTTATCTCCATGCTTTAGGATTACCTTTATATTGAATTGATTAGAGTTCTTTATGCATGTTTACTTTTATGTTTATTACTTAAATTTTGTGTCACATGCTTTGATGATCACTATGTTAGACTTTAATTTACTTTATCATTTACTTGTGAATAAGAAAACATAGGAACTAACTAAGGTTATCATATGGTGTTGCTTAATTAGAGGATTTATAACCCTCTTTAGTAATATTTTTATGGTGATAGACCCATTAGTTAGATCTAGTGGATCCATATTAGTCATGACCAATAATTTAAAGGTTAATGGTTTATCTATAATTATACCATGTATATAGTTTGTGTGTAAGTGACAAGGGACTAGCATGGTTGAAGAATAGAAATCTGTCTCCAAGAACCAATTTAATTCCTCTTGTTGGATCAAAAAGAGCACAGTAATTACCAAATATAGTAATTATAAATGCTAACCAAAAACACAAGTAACTAGAATTCACCAATAGCACAGAATATGAGAGACAATACACTATCTTGTATTTACAAAAAAGAATACAACAAAGAGACGCCACACTCTTTCACCTTACAGAGGTTAACATGCCACACCTCAAGTGTACAATAATTCTTCTCACACACACTCTCCTACACAAAAAAAGTCCCAACAACCAACTCACACACAAAATTGGTGTTCACCTCACCAACCAGTCAGTAATAACCCTACTAGTTCACCAAGCACACTAGTACTTCAAGTTGATCTCCCATGAACCTGCAACCTACAATTCAATAGACCATACTCACATGCAGATCTCCTATGAGCTTGCAACAACCTGCAACTCAATGATCTTACAACTAGAAGGAACTCTTCCTTTCTATCTCATACTTATACAATACATGGGTCTATAAATAGATCCCAGACTTAAACAATAAATTAGTCTTAATTTAGACAATTATCCTCACAGCTAAAGACTCTAACTAGTCTTAACATGCAAACACTTTGTTCACTTAACTAACTATCCGTGCAATGAACAGTTCTGGAACACACAGGCAACCGACGTCGGTCCCTGCTAGTCTGGTTCTACCAACGTGGACCGACTCCCTACCGTCATCGGTGGCCTTCTACACTAGGTCATGACCGACGTCGGTCATGCTTCGACGCCGGTGCTCCTGGATCTCAGCAACCTTCTTATTCCACCTGTTTGTAAAGGGTTGAAGCTTTTAGCTCCACAACCTAACAATCTTCCACTTGGAGATAAATAGCTGTAACCTGTACCTGTACCTATACTCTATCTAGTTTGTTCCCTTGGCTTGTATCCCTCCTTAAGACCACTCTTGAAGACCAACCACCACAAATCCTGTAGTGCAAAACTTGTCATCCAAATTACCTGCCACATCCACATCTACAACCATGTAGAAAAGAACTTGACCCTGCATAGCATGTGCACCTACTGCTGGTCCCACTGAACTGCCCTTCAGTATTACTTTCCTGGATTGACTCCAAACTTGTGATGAACTCCCACTACTTGGGAAAACTCAGTTTAGTACATACCATACACTTAACCTCATTATGTGAATCAAGACATGAACTATCCAACCATCGGCGTGCTAACCAGTTTCACACAATCATCCTGAATCAAAGTCAAAAAGACCTCCATGTCTCTAGAACACACTCATGCCAAAGAATCTTTCTACTCCCAGATTATCCATGACACACACCTAAACTAGGTTCAACAATACCTGTATATGTAACCCTGCAACAAGCACATCATACAGAAATAGGATAATGTAGCTAATATTATCCAATTGGTAAAGAGAAACACAATGAAAACCTCCATTGCCCTACAGCTTACAAGACCATATACCCTGATCTTCCATCACGTATCTCTACTCTTCTTTATCCTGAACATCCATTCGTCTCTTAGTGCTTACTTCCAGCTGGCCACTCTACCCAAAACACCTGTTTGGTTCTCCTCCAAGGAATCACATCCTCATCCATGCCTAGCTCCCACTGTTTCCTGGATCTTGTTCTGACTTCCTGGTCCTATGCCATAAGTGAGCAACAAGTAGTGTAAAGAAGGGAAAGGAATTTAAAAACTTACTTACACCTTCAGTCCTCCATATGGGTATGAGACTCCATTACAGCTGGCTGTCCACCCAAAATTCATCTCAGTAACTGATGCCGATCACATCTCAGTCTGCAGCCGACTGAAGTCAGTTTGGTTTGCTGACGTCGGTTTCCCCTGGCTGACGTCGTTATCTGCCCTGAGTCACCGACGTCGGGCTGCACATAGCCGATGTCGGTCCCTGTATGGACACCGACGCTGGTTTTCCTGCCGACGTCGATCTCTGTGTTTTTCTATGAGACCTGACTTTTTCTCGTGAGCTCCTTTTGGATCAAACCCTTGTCCAAATCACCCTTGCTCTACTCAGAATTCCTCTGCACCTTGTGCTGAACTCTGTCCGTCACCTTCTCCTTGAAAACCAAGGCTTTCCTATTCTTGTCACTAACATCGGATTTGAAATGTTACCTTCTTCTTCTGCATATAGAAACCATGATCCATGCCTTCCAAATCCGAAAGCATACTCTTTTCAAGAACAAGCATCTCTTTCTTATCTATGTGACCAATACTCAAGCCACATCTCTGAATCTACAGCTGAAGTAGATAACCCAGAAAGAGAGTCAGTAATTAGATAGATAAAGCGTACCTAATTTCTTACCTCTAGCTAGAATTCACCAATAGAATATGAGGATTAACACTTTGTGTGGTAATTATTCTCACACACACTCTCCTACACAAAAAAAATGGTCCCAACAATTGAACTCATCCTCTAAGTTCACCTGTAATAACCCTGCCAGTTCACCAGTTACACTGAGTCATATGAACCTGTAACCTACAATTCAATAGACCATACTACATGTAGATCTCCTATGAGCTTGCAACAACCTGTGATCTTACAACTAGAAGGAACTCTTCCTTTCTATCTCATACTTATACAATACATGCCAATGGGTCTATAAATAGATCCCAGACTTAAACAATAACTTAGAATCTTAATTTAGACAATTATCCTCGTAGCCAAAGACTCTAACTGGTCTTAACATGCAAACACTTCGTTCACTTAACTAACTGTCCGTGCAACGAACAGTTTTGGAACACACAGGCGGTTCCTGCTAGTCTGGTTCTGGACATCAGGCGACTCCCTGCCATCGCTGGTGGCCTTCTGCACTGGTCACGACCGACGTCGGTCATGCTACCGACGTCGGTGCTCCTGGATCTCAACAACCTTCTTGTTCCACCTGTTTGTAAAGGGTTGAAGCTTTTAGCTCCACAACCTAACAGTTGCCTATCATATTATTTTTTAATGGTGGGCTGTATGTGTATACACTCCCTATTAGAGTTTGAATAGGTACTTGATAATACAAATGGGTTTTTGAGGTGTCAAGGTTGGTGACCTTGTGAGTGAGGATATATCTAAGGGGTTGGTGGGATAGATGGTTTTGTGGTGGTATATTCTCATTTGGTGATGAATCATGTAAGTTTTTTATTATTAGAATTAGGTAAGTTGTCATTAAAATGGGAGAAAAAGAGGGATAATTTTGTGTAAGAGGTTTTGGTCCCATCCCTTGACCTAAAGATTGTTGACTATTATATAGGTCATAGATATGATTCATTGTGGTGCTAATGAGTTGGTTTGAGCAAGTGATGGTATTGGGCTCTTAGGACTCTAGTGTAGAAGGGGTAGATGTATGAGATGAGGTAGAATGAAAAGCTTGGTTTTAGGTGGGATCTTTGGGAGTAGTGATTTTCATTGATACTGGTGGGTTAGAATCATATTGAATACAATTGACCTCATCCTCTAAGTGATGGATCTTTCCAAATTAATGATCATATTTAGTGGTGATTTTTAAATATAGTATTTTTAAGTTAATTAATGGCCTTGTAGCCATATGAGGGGTGGCCATGCCTCCCTTAGTAAGGGTCACGGTATTGGATTCAGGGTGGTTGATTGTATTTTTAGATATGCCTTGTATCTTATGAATGACAACCCCACTCCTTATTTTATTGTTAGGGAGAGATTAATCATAGAATTGGTAGTATACATTAGTTTTATAGGTTGGGTTATTTCAACTCATCAATGAAGGATAAATAAAAATGATCCAAATTCTATTGTATCCATCTAGGCCAAGATATTTTCTAGTGTCCTATCTAGACATATTCTGGGGATATATGAATACCCAAAGAATAAATAGGATGGAAGATGGATAAAGGAAATTAGAAGAGGAAGAAAGACATATGTAAAGGATAAATTCCTTCAAATCAAGTAAAATTTTTATATGCACATGAATAGCACATGTTAAATTATATACTCAACTCCTCGAGATCTATCTAAGGTATCCAACGTAATGGGTGGGATACGGGTTTGGTTGGTTGTTTGGTGGAATAGGATTTGGGATAGGTGGTAGTAATTGGTTCTTAAGATGGAACCAAAATACCTCAAAAACATCTCAATGATCATTGAAAGCATTATGTTATGATAAAAAAAATCTCCAAGGTCCTTTAGTCTCTAATATCATAAGAAGGTGAAGATCTTGGTCAATATTAGGAATAGGGAAATGAGGGAGATCAGGTTAGATGACTCATGGAAAAAGGTCTAATATATTTGGTTAACTCTACCTATTCAATGTCATACACTAATTGTGAATGATATAGGATGAAGCTAAACCCAAGAATAAAAAGGAGTTGTGGATGGGAAGCTACAATTGGATGATATTGTACTAACATCCATTGTTATGGGGGAGAATAATTATGGGTGGATTATAAACCCATTATCATTCATCTAATTTAGATGAGTTTATAATGAGATGAGGAATGGGGGTGGAAAGAAAGACCTCACAACTTAACTCTATGTTAATATAATATTGTGTAGTAATAATGGTACTGGGTTCTCTAACTTAGAGAATAGACCTTGATAGATAAGTCTTGGTGTCTTGGTAAGGGTCATATAAAGGAGGATAGGTGTAAGACAAGGAAAAGTGTATGGGTTTATTTAGTCAATAGATTTTAATGTGTGCTTTCTAGAATGTTTAAACAAGGCTTTGTATAAGATGCCTTCATAGATGGGAAAGTCTTAGGTGATTGTGTTTTTTTCCACATGTTTTCAAGGCTTTTGGTTTGATCTAGGGCTTGTGTGTGTTATCAAGGTTTTTTGACATTATTTTTGTTAAGTTTTAATTATTTTTGGCTTTTTCATAGTTCTATGAAAATAAATTATTTTTTTCCAAAAATGAAATGATGTAAGTAAAATAATGAAAAATCTAAAATTAAATGAAATCAAAAATCTTTTTTTATATTTTTCAAATATTTATAGTACATGCCAAGAAAAGAGGAAGAAACCTACACTATTTTACGAGATGGTGATTTTTCATAGATTTGTTTATATGCAAACTAGATGCTAATGTTTTTTTTTGTTTTCTTTGTATGATATGGAATAATTATTTGAATTAAATCTAGGTATGCAAGTAATGTAACAAGAAATATGATCTAAAACATAAATAACACAACACTTTCCTTTGATTTCCTTTATTCACAAACAAAAAAAACTAGCTTTTTAACTTCTCTTATTTACTATAAACAAGTATTTTGAATGAATTGATAAAATAGAAAAAATAAATGTAAGTTATTATTTTTTTGTTTTAAAGATCATAATGACAACACTTTCTAATCACTAGACAAATAAAATTATAAATACACTAGCCTTGTATATGAATATATGTTTTCTCAATTTCTATGATTGCCTAGGTGATATTTGGAATGCACAAAACATATTTAGATCTAGAAAATGAAATGTTGTACTAGATGGAAATGAATTGAGAATTTGATAATATATTACCTAGAATTATTGGTGAAATGTTTTGATAATTTAAAGAAAGCTAATCTACATGAATGAAAACATCCATCAAAGTTAACTATCTTTTTTCTAATAGATCTCTTTCCCTATCAAATTTCATTTTTTTATAAACATGGAAACTAATCTATTGTAAAAATGACTACACTAATCTAATCTAATAAAAAAAATGATGTAAATCAAAGAGAATTCCAACTTGATCAAGGCATAGATAATATTAAGTGCATGTAATGTATTTGATAAGAGTATCTTCAATATAATATCTCCTTATGTTCTTGTATAAGTTCTAAAAACTCTTTAAATGGAGGATGCACAAGATATATAACAAGATGGGGGAAATGGAGAGACACAACCACAAATAAAGAGAAGTTGAATTGAGGTTGGATAATATCATATCTTGAAAAGTATGAGTTACTTACACTAACAACACTTCTTCACTTGTAATAATGTAGTTGACTTGAAAACAATAGATGCTAGATATTTAGGAATTTGTAGCAAGTCTAAGGCTAAAAAATCTTCACAATAGAAACTTCTAATGATAATTTTTGGATCTAAAATCAGACCAAAATTGGCCTTCTTGTAGAAAGAGTTGGGAGCTTACATGGGGGAGTTGAATTAAATCCAATCAGGAGTACAACTTAATATGAATTAAAGAGGATCAAAAATATAATAGGGATTGAGTTGGTCCTAATTGGAGGTGAACACAAGGTGATAAAAATAAGATATACAACACCATTATGGAAAATGTGTCAAAAATAGAGTTACGAGAGATAATTTTGGAAGATGATTCAAAGGGGAAAAAACCAACACCTTATGTAGGGGTTAAAAAACCACCTCTTTGAAAAAATGTCTCTATAAAATATGAAATATCACTATTTTAATACACAACCATTGATTTAATCACATAATCACCACCTAAGTTACAAAACTACCATGGTGGTTGTGTAACAAAAGGGGTGGTTCTATAATGGAGGGGGTAGTTGTGTCACATGGGGTGGTAGTTTTGTCACACATGGATAATATAAAAATAAGATGAAAGAAGCTATAAAAGTGAAAAAAAATGGACCAAAGGGAGTCAAGGGAGGATTAGGAAGGTATAG
>JARHVA010000198.1:6332500-6427500 GCA_037957365.1 Torreya grandis
GAACCTGATATATTCAAGTGCTAATTTTGGCTAGGGTATCCCTAAATGGGACAATTCAATTTACGGGCTAGCTAACTTTGATCAGATCATTCTGAGTCAAAATGCCAATTTTGTACTTGGGTGCTCTGGATTGCTCTTTCCTATCAAATCTCTTATAGGAGACATGTGCCTTTGTTATTTGGTGTTGATAACATCATAAATGAGATAATGGATCCAATGCATCTGATATCGACTTCTAATTCTAATCTAGTCAAATTTCGGACCAATAATAAGGCATTCTGATCAGTTTGAGTAATTTTTGCACAAAGTGCTTAATCATGCTTAAGAGATAATTAAACCAAATTAGAGCCTAATTAATAATTCCATGAAAACTTGTTGAATACTTATTTTTGGAAATGAATATTTAATATTTGTATCATTAGGTGACCTCATTTCTTGGGAAGACATTTTTAGGCCATAAATGCAATAAATATCAAGATTCATGCCTCCCATGCCTCATCAAAGTCCTCCACACCTCTTAATTTATCCTCTATCCCAAAAATTAATGAGCATATTTATGGATTTTAATTATATACTTGGATTAATCCTTAGCCACCAATATCAATCTTGAGATGGATGGTTTAGGTTGATTCTAACCATTTGCAAAAAATTATAAATAGAGAGGCCATAAACATCATTTCTAAGCTATTTTGGTACAAAGTTATAATGTACAAATGATTCCAAAAGCTATTTTAGTGCAAAGTTATTATGCTCAAATATCTTAAAAAGCTATTGTAATTAGTGTTACCATGCCAAATTGATTCCAAGCCAATCTAAGCCATAAATCCAAAGGTGCCAAGGAGAGATGGAGGAAGCCAAGCTTCCATTGATGAAGACTTCATGAGCACAAGCTGAGCAAGCCATTCCAAATTTTTTTTTAGAGCATCCAAGGAAGGTAAAAGAAAGTTTCTTTTGTATTTTAGTTGTGTGTATTATTCATATTTGTTAACTAAGATCTCCTTAGTGTCTAGGCCTAGAGATGTTATGCTAGTTAGTGTGCTTATTTCATTTTGTTTTCATTATAACACTAACATGATACTAATCACCTCTCTTGATTCAAATTCCTAGCTCACTTAATGGCATGCCTAGTGGGACCAAACACATATCACACATGAAGAAGATCATTATGCAAATTTAAAATCTTCATTTGGATCATTATAACTTTTATAATTTAATTTTCTAACTTTGTTGTGCCATTTTCCTTTATCACAGGTTTACACAGTAACCATCATAAATTGAGTAAACTACAGATGAACCATTATCGATTAAGTATAACCATAATCAATTAGGTTAGTAAAAATTATGTTGGTCTACATAACCATTATTGATTAGTAGGACTATCATTGGTCTACATAAACATCACCATCACTAGTTAGTATAACCATCGATGGTCACTATGTTTTTTTTTTACACAAACCTAAGAATTCTTTTTTCTAAGTTGGTTGTTTCATCTTCAAAAGTGCTTATAAGGTAAAAATCTTGCTAACATTTTTTTTTGTAGGTTTTGTTTGAAAAATCATCAAAGCATGCTTAAATAGATCCTTTTAAACTTCTTTTAGGGTGTTTTAAAATGAATCAAACTTTCCATTTTGGTGCTTAAAGGAAAATCATTTAGGGTGATATTACTTAAATCTTATAGTTATCTTTAAAAGTTACAAATTAATACCAAGGGGTCAAAATAACAGCACCTAATTTTTCAAATTGGTGCTTAAAATTGAACTCACTTGTCTAATTTTTTGTATTCAATAGTTGTTTAGTTGTTTTTTGATTGGCAAAGAGAAGGATGTCACGTGTATGCTCTTCCATTTGTCCCCTTTAGGGAACCCTTGGAATCAAAATCACCATCATTATTACAAAAAAACTAGTCCAAGTCTTAGAATGTCATCTAAAGCACTACCCAAAAATTTGTCAAAGTTTGGGTGACTTTGAAAATGATGATAAAGTCCTATATTAGTATTTTATTTCATGTAAACTTGGCTTGTGAGGGGGACATCATTAGCTCTCATGAGTTATTTAGGGAAGATTTGACCTAAGGTTTCATCTCTTGGCATTGACTTCACTTACTCTTTCTGAGTTGCACACAAAATGTATCTGTATTTGGACATCACACTACACTGAGTGAATACCAATATGTAGTGGTTATAAAAAAGACTAGACCTTTTTATAACTATCGAATGTCATGGTCGACCAATTTCCATGCTTGTATTTTACATCATTTGACATGAAATTTATTATGTAATTGATTCCCCTAGAAATATTCAAAAGCTTGATAGTTTAGTCAACCCCACATTGCCATACCCTTGCTAAGATTTGGATAATTATACTTAGTGTATTTTGATCATTTTCACTTGGTATGTTTTGAGACTAAAACTTGATTGTTTATTCATAATCCATGTGAAAACAATGTATTTGAATTGAGGAGGGTAGTGTTATGCTGTCGAGATCATGCCAAAACATTTTGAGTCTTTTGAGTCTTTGAAACATAACATAGATTACATCATTCAAGCATGATTTCACCGTTAGGCTGCTCAATTTGTTTCAAAAATTATTTACCATTATTCCAAAAACAATTTGTTTCAAACCATGTCATGTACACCATTTGGACCTTTGTCTTATGCCATCATGTTATCTAATCTTTTCTAGCTTGTTTGGTCAAATCGTAGTTGTCAAAGTTGCATTTTCAATTAACCTTATTAAGTTTTGATCCAAAAATTGATTAATTTTTATTTAAGCCTTAATTCATGGGGCTAATACATAGATATTTCTCTTTTGGGTTGCATAAATTTAATTAATCAATTACCCAAATTTAAAAACTATTGATGGTTTGTTTGTTCAGTACCTATCCTTATCATTGTTTGTGTTTTTATTTGGGAAACACAATATTTCTTCAAAGATCCTTTTGTCTTATGCCTTTTACCAACTATTCATGTTTATGTTTGATTTCATGTGTGGGGTTTATGTCAATGTTATTTCCAAACTTGTTAGATTAAGTTAAATCACATCACCCTTTATTTCAAGTCTAGCTTTTGATGCCATTTGGCCAAAAGTCCTAGCATACACGTATTTGTTTGAGCCTAGATTTTAACTCCACATTTGGACAAAAGACCTAAGAAAACTTTTCCCTTTCCTAGTTTAGACCTTCTTTAGAACACTTTGACCTAGACCTTTGACATACCCATTTTTATTTAGACACTTAACATTTTGTGAATATGACAATTGACATTAGACATTTGATGTTAGAATATTTTATGCCAAGCAATATCACAAATTATTTTAGAGATACAGCTTCACTTTCAAACCATATTGGAGATTCAGCTCCACATAGTCCCTTTGACCAAGTTAGACCAAGTTTGAACCATTTGTCCTTTGGACAATACCATTTTCATAGTTTGTAGAACTCTAAGACTTTTTATTTTAGAGCTTTAATCATTTATGAAGATATGTATAGCTACACTTATGGTGGAGCCATGTACAATCCACCTTATGATAGAATGGCCATATAAAATCCCATTATACCATCACAGGTCATTACTCCATAGTTTTTGTGGAACCCATTATACCATCACAGGTCATTACTTGTCCAAAACCAAATATTCAATAAGACATAATTATAATAGAGTACCCATCAGATGAATAATCAAAGTTAGAGTCAATTTTTATTCTTGGATCAACATAAAATTTACCATAAGAGTCTAAATTAACATCAGTCTCACATCAGATTTAGAAGAAGAATATGTTTGTGGCTATTACAACATTGGTTACGCATGACTTGAAGATTAATTTGAATACATTTATGATCCTTGTATGGTTTTTGAAGATGATTACTTTAGCTTCAACACAAGTTATCCTCGTATCTTCTATGAGGATTGTGCAGCCTCTCCCCATTCCATTACCATTCCACAGGCCATTACCATCAACCAAAATAGCCATATCATTGACATTCCATCTCCCACAAGTGTCGATTGGGATCGACAAAATCACACTTTATTGAAATACATCTATGATGACATAGTAGTTAAAGAAGAGAAAGGAGGCCAATACCACATTCATATAGAATTTGAACACTCTCTTAGTAAAACCTTTTTAAAGGCACTAGGGGATAATCAACGTCAGAACTCAACATCTTCTAGTGAATTTTTTTTGAAAGTGATAGAAGACAATCAAAATCAAAATTCAAGATTACTTAGTGAAACCATATCTAAGGAACTATGGGACAATCAAGATAAATTCATTGGTAAAAACCTCTTTGAGGCACCAATAGTTGAGCACAAAAGTTATTCACTACTTGATGAAGACAAAATCAAAGATCAATTCAAAATAGCTTTTAATCTATAGCCTAATCAGATGGTAGCTACTCTCAAGATCAAATAACAAAAAAATCTAGTGTTCCTATTGAGAGGACAAGTCTTTGGCCCCACCAGAACCAAAATTATGTTGAATCTGACATCAACAACATTACATGTGACTGAAAGCCCTGATCTTCATTTGTTTCCCAACCATTCCACATTCTATTGTCATTTACCATTCCATTTCACAATCAAACCTACCATCCATTATTTGTCCTTATTTACCATCCATGGCCGCACTTTATTTTTTAGAGGCTATAAAGAAATTTTTCTTGATGTTTGAAAGAATCAAAATCAATGACCAATGAAGATCACAACAACATTCTCAGAATCACATTCTAGAAGCAGTTATTGATGGAGTAGTTATTCAGATGAGGTGTAGGCTAGAAATTAACATGATCAAGTATTTTATTTTTATCATTTATTGATTAATATGTGCATCTCCCCATCCATAGGAAAAATATAATCAAAAACCACATCCAAGCCAAAAACATGTACCATACTATTTCATATTGCATGCCATTGTCACATATTCCTACTATTCACCCTATCACTTGGGGGAAACCATCTTACCATTTTATCTAATTTATCAAAACCCATTATTATCCTTAGCAAGACCATACCATCTTATCATACCATTATTTTCTAGAAAAAAGCCTATTTTCAATCATCCTATCCTATCCTATTTTGATCTTGGATACTTTGGTTCTTCTTATGCTTTTTGTGAGTGGATTTTGATTAGGTTTCAAATATTATCAAATTCATGTTTACAATGACAGTCTATGAAAGTAGTGTGACAGTTGATCTGGAAAAATATCTTTCATCCTATCAAGTTTATTTATGTGAGCTTGATTTTAACTATCTATGGGTAAATTAGTATCATTGACCTATTCTATCATTTCTACTTATAACCACCTATGGTAAAACTAGGGGAAACACTTATTTACCATGCATTTCCACATCACCTTTCCATTACTATTTTCATTTGACTAGCCATTTGCCATATTTGAGAACTTGTTGGGACCTAGTTGGTTTTTCCCTACCTTTTATGTGGATAGAATTACTTAACTTGAGGTCATTTCAGGACTATGTAGGTCATGCTCAATTTATGTTGATGTCACCTCAGTCCCCCTTTCCATATGCTCTCACTATTTTACAATCAACCTAAGCCAAATACTCTCACCATTTTGTGAGAAAGTATCTTGTCATTATTGATCAAGTTAAGATACCTCAAAAATGCCAAAAACATTCATAATATTTTAAAATCCAAAAATATTTGTCCTATTTAAGCCTAGTCAGTTATCCTTGATCCACCTTATTGGGGCATTGTCATTTTTAGGATGATTTCTTCTGCTTTTGTTTTTAATCTTTTTATTTATTTGTTTATTTCAAGTTGTTTGTTTACTTTGTATTCTATTTGTTTATTTATTTACTTGCCTATTTGTTTATTTTCAATACTATTGCCTTGAATCAATCTATATGAGTTCATTAGGTGATTCTTTAAGTGAATTATTCTTGAGTCTATCCATATTTATCCATTAACATTGTCATCATGGTTTTTATCATTGGTGTATTATTTTTGAGTGTTTATTGGATCAAGAGTCAATCTTTATGCATATTTTGATCAAGTATTCATGGTGTTCTATCATGAATCCTACCATCACATGTTATATAAAAGATTATATTCAAGAAGGTCTACAATCAATGGATCCATAAAATTTTATCCTTGTCACTTTGGAAAATCTTCCCATCCCACCCTTGATCAAATCGACTCATTAACCATTCTAGTTGTATTATTGATAATAAGGATGAACATCTCCTCATTGGTAGATCCAACTAAATTATTTATATTATTCAATCTTGTTCCTCTATCTATCTCTTTCATCACTTTGCACATGCTCATCTTTAATCTATATTCTAGGTTATATCCTTGAGTTATGCTTTCTAATCATCTCTAACTAGGGTACCATCAGTTTTAACCAATCTAGGTCCATTTAATGATAATAACCACCCATGAGAAAATAATTATTTTGACTTTAATTCATAATTATAACCACCTTTGGAAAAATCAACATCCTTTTTACATCAATGCATGAAAGCATTTTCTTAGTTGGATTAATCTCAACCACAGATTACTTCCACCTTTCTTGTTATTTCTTTTCAAGGGATCATCCATCAATAAATGTGATGGCCACTCCCTTGAGGGGGCATCATCATAGGCTTCCCAAAACCATTTTGATCTTTTTTCTTCAAATATCATCTTCTTCAAATATCTCTCATTATTTGAGAATACATTGTTGTGATTATAGCTTGCAATGCCTTCTCAAACAAGGGTAAATTATAGACAACTAAATTTGGCCACCAATGACCTCCAACCAGGCTTTTGACCAATTTTTACCTAAAGTGCATAATTTGGCCTAAAAACACTAAATCATTTTAAAAGATTTGAATTTGACATATTCAAGTGCTGATTTTGGCCAGGGTATCCCTAAATGGGACAATATAATTTATGGGCTAGCTAGCTTTGATTAGATCATTCGAAGTCAAAATGCCAATTTTACACCTTGGTGCTCTTGATTTATCTTTCCTATAAAATATCTTTCAAGAGAGACATGCATTTATTCTTTGGTGTTGATAACATCCTAAATGGGCTAATGGATCCAACGCATCTAACATCAACCTCCAATTCTAATCCAGTTGAATTTTAGACCAATAACAAAGCATTCTAATCAATTTGAGTAATTTATGCACAAATTCCTTAATCATGCTTAATATATAATTATACAAAATTATAGCCTAATTAAGAATTCTATGGAAACTTCTTAAATAATTATTTTTGGAAATGAATATGGAATATCTCATTATCAAGTGACCTCATTTCTTAGGAAGACATCCTTAGGCCATAAATGCCATAAATATCAAGATTCATACCTCTCATGCCTCATCAAAGCCCTCCATGCCTCTCAATTTCTTCTCTATCCCAAATATTAATGAGCCTATTTATGGATTTTAATTACATAATTATATTAATCCTTAGCCAAATATCTCAATCTTGAGATGGATGGTTTAGGTTGATTCTAGAAATTTACAAAAATCTATAAATAAAGAGGCCATGAACATCATTTCTAAGCTATTTTGGTGCAAAGTTATAATGCACAAATGATTCCAAAATCTATTTTGTGTAAATTTATTATGCTCAAATATCTTTAAAATCTATTTTAATTAGTGTTACCATGCCAAATTGATTCCAAGCCAAGCCAAGCTAGAAAGCCAAAGGTGCCAAGGAGAGATGGAGGTAGCCAAGCTTCCATTGATGAAGACTTCATGAGCACAAGATGAGAAATCCACTATAACAAGCATTTTAGAACATCTAAGGAAGGTAAAAGAAAGTTTATTTTGCATTTTAGTTGTGTGTTTTATTCATGTTTGTTAACTAAGCTCTCCCTAGTGTCTAGGCCTAGAGATGTTATGCTAGTTAGTGTGTTTCTTTCAATTTGTTTTCATTTTGACACTAACATGATACTAATCACCTCTCTTGAGTCAAATTCCTAGCTCAAAAATAGCATTTTGAGTTGATATGAAGTGTGTATTCTCTGATACCACTAATTCAAGGCCTAGGAGGAAACCCATTAAATAGCCTAACTTCATATATTAAAAGGGTCATTCAAGAAGTGTATATAATATGATAAATACTAAAAGACATCTTAGGAAATATCAAAAATAAAAATAAACACAAGATGATGATGATTATTATTTTAGTATATTTTTTTTATTATAATTTATACACAAGATCTGAGAAGTCATATATGTGATGAATCCATACTTTTGGACTATATTTATTTCACTAATTGATTTAATAATTTTGAGAATAATTAGGGTTTTGATTCCTATTAAGTTAAATGTTTGAGTAAAGTAAATTAGTCAATAATTAAGCCATAATTAACTTAATAATTTCTTAATTTTGATTACTATTTAGACTTTCTAAAAATAGAAAGTGAATAGAGAGAAATATAACTTAGCTTAGAACTATGTTGATCTAATTGAGATGATAATTGATATTGACTATACAAGACTATGATAGTATCAAGAACCTAAATCTATATTTCATTCGATGAAAGGATAGTAGTGCTAAAAATAAGACATTTCAAGGTTTGGCACTATAGTCCTATTCCTGATGCTATTGTCCAAACTAGTTATAGAGGTTTGAGCTTTTTAGGTTTTGTTTGCCACTCTTGTATGACCCTAATTTTCAAAGCTTAACTCTCAATAGAGATCCTTGTAGATCTAATGTATCCTTGATCCTAGGTTTCTAATAAGCTTGATTAGGACATTAAGAAAATAAGGGGGTTGGTGTGTGTAATATGCACTAGACATGCTTCACACGCCATGTGTGGGTACACTGCTCACATACCAATACTCTAAAGAGGGATCAAGCCATATGTAGTTCTCCCTTTGAAATTACTTAGTGAAATTATGATATGAGAATGTAAGAAATGCTAAAAATAGATATGCTTAAGGTGGTTAGAGGCTAGTGTAAGGATTTGAATGAGTTTGTAAGTGTATTACCTGGCTATATGGAGAGAATAGGGAAGATTTATTGAATAGTCTTGCTTATATTTTTTTCTTGCTTAGTGATATTTTCCAACCCTTTATAAATGATATTTGAATGGGATTATATAGGTATCTATTGGTCATGGGTTAAATGTATTCACATTAGGTTGACATCATGAGGAAGAGGAATTGAGATAAAATGGTCACCTAGGATTGAAATGTGATTGGACAAAAATGCTTAAAAGGGGACACCCTAGGGTCTAATAATATATTCCAAGTTGGGTTCTATTGTCTTGAGGGTAAAATACATGGGGGATAGAAAAAGCATGGAAAAAGTGTCTCAGCCAAGTTGAAATGAAATCTTGAAGTCCTACAAATGATTGGGAATAAATGAAAAGGTGCCTAGAAGGGTCATGAGAGCAAGCAAGAGGGAAATTTGGGTTGGGTGTCATTAGCCACACTCAAGTTTCAAATTTTTGCATTTTATATTATTACATTTGCCCCCCTTTATTCTAGTGATGCAACAAAGAGAAATACTAGGATAAAGGAAAAATAGAAAGCATACCTTAACTTACCTATAAGGATGAAGCTCATGAAGATATTGTAATATTGGGTATGCATAAAGAGAGCATGTTGTGAAGTATGAATCTACAAGAAAAATAAAGAGTAGACTAGTTCTTACTAGATACACTATATCTAAAATAAGAACATAAAAAGTTAAGTAAGAGAAAGAGGAAGAAAAAGGAATGAATACACCTCATCGAGTACATGAACCAATACAAAACCTATTGTGATGCTAAGTGATGATGGATTATGATGGGTAATACTGGAAGGTGTTGTACAAAGAGTAATATCATGAATAGAGTTGAGTGCTTAATTACCTAAGAGTGGCTCAAGAATGTAAAGGCTATTCGTTTAGCTCCATCATCACCCACTAAGTGAATCTAAGCAGTCACATATGTGTTAATTAATGTTTGGACTATGTGTCTAATCTCTTTGAATAGGTGGCTCAAGAATACAAAATATAGCTACTCCTTTAGCTCCATCATTGCCCCATGATGTGAAGCTATAAACTAATATTGGTATGAAATGTGTGTTGAATGAGATGGATCCTAAAGCTCATGAATGATTTATAATATAATAATGTTGGTGTGGATAGTTAAATGTATGATGGAAACTAGGCCACTCTTGGCCACTTTGAAAGATGGATATTAGGCTTATATGGAAGCCACTCTGAAACAAGAAACTAGGCTTATATGGAAGCCACTCAAGAACTTGGGAAATTAGAAATGTGGAGATTAGGCTTGTATGAAAGCCACTCCAAAATGATTCCAACCACCTACAAATGGAATAAGGCACACAACTATTGGGAATGTCTGGGTAATGCTAAAATTAGAAAGATAACAAAACAAATGTGCTGCATGCATTAGTCCCACCCACTGGTGTCTAAAACATGGATTTTGATTTGGAAGTTATACTATCATATCTAAAACTAGAAGTGAGATCCATCACACCACTCATGATGCCCCTATATCTAGATTCTCTGAGAAAAAGTGTAATAAAAATTATTGATTCTAAATTGGTATGAATGTGTAAAATTGTATTTGAACCTACTTTTCTACCTACTTATAGAAAATTTGGTTTTTCCTATTTGGACAAGAGCACCAAAAATAAGACACCCTAATGTCTAATACTATTGTCCATGTCTAACAATATTATCCTTTTCTAAAACTAAAAATTGTGCTAGAATCATCACCTTTTTTTGGATCTTTTATGCCTTGTTTTACCTCTAATTATTTTTCTAAGCTATTCTTGAAGCTATATTTTTACTGTAAAGAGTTTTGATCTTTGCGATAAAACCTATATTTGTTGCTCCCTCTTTTGAGGGTAGGAATGAAGACCTTGTAATGGCTGCCCTCAAAATAAACATCCTTACAAGTGTGTTATGCTACAAAGATACATGATATAATAATGATAATTGATAAGATATATCTAGATATAGCACGGTTTGTATTGAGAGATTGTTAGATCAATAGGGGTATGCCTAGATAGATATAATAATGTAATTAAATATACTAAACTAGAACTAGAATGTGAAATTTGATTTATTATTAGTTATCATGGAGGGGTGGAGCATGATGTCCATCATGGCATTTAAGAAATCAAGATAATGCATGATTAGGATTATGGCATTGTAAATAATCATAAAGAAATCAAGCAACAAGCACACAAGGCAAGAAACAAGAATTAAGCAAAAGATGGCCAAGGGGCCAAGCAAACAAGGGACATGGGCACTTGTCACTTAATCTAGAAATCAAGCATACAAGGCATGTTCAAATGCTGTATACACATATAATTGAACTAAGCACATAAAATATTACATATAAGGGACATTGGTAAATGTCCAAATACACACACATGAATATAACTGAAGGACATTGGCAAAGGTCATATGGTACATACAAGAGATAAATAGGAATAGGAAAATGAAATCATATAAAGCTAATGCTAAGAAAGAAAATAAAGAATGTAAGAACTGGAAATATAATCAAGATATAACTAATCAAAGTGAGAATGTGAAGGTATACAATATATGTTAGTACAAGACTATGTATATGCTATGAAATACATAAGTGCTATATACTAGTGAGAGTCGATAGAGTAATCTGTGTAAGCTAGTAAGTAATGTATATCAACATGATAACTAAAATGTGTGGTGTAGAAATGACATAAGCTAGATGGTGTAGTCATATAGAAGATACCCCTAGTGGGTATGTATATAGATGTATGTCTTGATGTAGAAGTAAGATGCCCCCTCAATGGGTAGAGTGAATTATTCAAGGATCTAGATGTCACTACACACACTCAAATAAGATCAAGTGAATCATGGTAATATAGATAAATTGAAAAACAATAAGCATACAATATCAAATGTAAGTCTATTATGATATTAGAAATGTAAAGCATGGATAATGCATACAATCAAGATGTTTTTGGTGTTTTTGATGTATTTTAATGTTTTTATGTTTTGTAATGTTTTAGAATTTTGAGTTCTTTGAATGTTTTTGGATATTTAAATTTTTTTTGAGCTATGATTAATCAATCATAAGAATACTATTTATAAGAAATTGAAAAGAAAATATGTACAATCAAGCTTAAGAAACTATGTACAAGTAATCATAAGGAGATTATATACAAGCATATTAATAAAAAACTAGGCTAGAGGGGGTAAAGGGTCCAAGGATGGAGTTGGTTGGAGATGGATAGGGAGAAAGGGATCATGACCATCATCAAATGCCTCAAGACCATCATCATAATTATCATCATATGATATAGAAGCTATGTATATGGTGTCATCCTATCGAAGGTGAACTAAAGGTTGCTCTGGTGATCGAGATACTAATTCTTCTCTGGGACATTTAGTTCTGGTAGTATATTGATTTGGTGGAAGTGAAGATGTTGGTGTTAGTGGGACTATAATATAAATAATACCTTGAATCTATTGTTTATATAATCTCTTTAGTAAAGCTATACATGATTTTGTATCATGACTTATGATCTTGTGAAAAAGACAAAATGGGTGAGCATCTTGATATGATAATCTACTAATAAATCTATGCCACACTATAAGTAAGGTGATTAATCCATGATCAAGTAACATTTGTAACATAATCTATGGTTGATCTTGTGTGTTGTTTTCATTAATCTGAATGACTAGCTCTATATCCATAAAGGTAACCATGTGAACTATATGTGCCAAGTGATCTATCTATGGCTATAAATGTGGAGTATATCATGTGAGTGTAGTGAGAGATGATAGGAGTGATGTAGTATGTGTAATGAGAGCTCTAGAGTCATCTAGGTACTTTACTAGGCCTAATGGTGCAAATCTCAACCCACATAAATAGTCATCTATGAATGTGGGTGTCATATCATCATCTGAAGAACCCTGAGAATTTGTATCAACATCATGTACATATGGTAACTAAAAATTTACCACAAGGGATAACTATGATATGGGAGTCTCATCAACTATAGTAGTAGATAATGGTGCTATACAAGTGTATGTAGTTGATGGAGTAACTATATCTATAGATTTAACTAGTAATATTAGAACTACTATCGGTGAATGTATAATTATAACATGTGTAGGAATCATGACTGATGGAGTAGCTAAAATGGCTAAAGCTATTGTGATTGGCTAAATATTTGGAGTTTAGGACACAATTATAAGTGGAAGAGTGTGAGACATGATAGTCTCTCCAACCTCATAAGTATGTATCTAATCAAGATAAATGCAATGAGGTGGTGGTTGAACTATGATATGAGGTGTCCCATCTAGTAAAATGGTCAAAGAAGACTATAGTTTGATAATATATGAATGGTTTGTTATCTACTAGACATGTGTATAGGTATCCTTCATGGAAAAACTTAACACATTGATGAAGAGAAGAAAGGACTACCCCCATAGTGTGTATCTAGGGTCCTCAAAGTAAAATTTTTTATTGAAGTAGACCTAGCATGACCTAGAACTGCATAAAGAGGGTTTTGAGTCCTACTATGATATCTAAAGCAATGGTGCCAAATGTTTGTCATGGTATGTCATCAAACCCTCTAATGTTTTTATATAATTTATGCATGGATGCCATATTTATGCCCATGGTTTGTAAGAATGTAATATTACTAAATTAAGTCCAAAACCACTATCAATTAAAACTCCCTTAACTATGTTGGTTTTGATTTGAGCTTGTATGAATAGTCGTAAATTTTGATCAATAACTGTTTAAGATAACATGCCATCAAGATCAAAATTAATAACATCTTATATATTTTTTAGTGTGTTAACCATTGATGTAAAATAAGAAGGCTCTGAATCAATGGGCATAAAAGTCTGAGTGAGTGCCTAATAAAGAATTTCCTTGAATAGATTAGATTTTTGAGGTAGTTCTAACATGGAAATATTAGTTATAGTGTTTCTCAATTGATCAACAATATCATATGTCTTGTGTAGATCTATCTATATGGGTGGATTAGGCTTGGGATGAGAAGGAATAGGAGGGTGGTGGTGCTCCTAACTAGGTAGAAGAGGTATGGTATCATGTCAAGTAATAGTTCTAAATTGCATTATCTACTATTTGTATAGGGATAGTAGTAGCTACGAGAGGAAAGCAAAGATAATTGATAGGTCGAGGTGGTGGAAGTACAAAGGGTGTCAACTAGGCTCTTTGGCAATGGGTAGTGACTTAAGGAAGACTGAAATGGACCATGTAACATGACTTGAAATGGGATAGAGGCTCCAAGGTAGGTGATGCAAAAGATATCTTAGAATGTTTAATAATAAATTTCTTAACATCATCCCATATTATGAAATAGAAACATGAAATGCAAAGAATAAAGCTTTGTATTAACATATGATAAACTTCATCATTCATATACATGATAGGACCAATGATGGTTTCCTTATTTTGTGTAAGAAAAGCACAAAATAATTGTAAATAAGTGAGACCCATTTTTGAAATCTAATTATTTAGAATGTAAGGTAATATCTCACAAGAAATAGGACCTAGTGTATGAAACTAGGGTTTCAAAGATGATATTTTGACAAATTACTATGAAATATTGCAATTGAAAGTGGATTTTTGAGTTAGATATACAAGTAAAAAATCAAAAATTTATTAAAAAAATTAGTGATTTAATAAGACCTAATAGATGTAACTAGGGTTTTGAAAAATAAAATATTTTTGAAAATTGGTATTGATTTTTAAATTTTGAAAGGAACTTTTGATTTAAATATGCTAGTAAAAATTTAGAAAATGATTGGAAAACTATTGGGACTTAATGTGGGAAACTACGGTTTTAAATAAAAATATTTTAAAATTAATACAAAATTTTAAATTTTAATGCTAATTTATGATTTTATTATGTAGGTAAAAAATTAAAAAAAGTAGATGAAAAATTAGTAAGAAATTTACCCTAGGGTTTCTACGGTTTTTATGTGAAAATGAAGTAAGTCGGGTTCACCAAATGATTTAGAAATTTTAGAAATAATTAGGGTTATTATTATTATTTAGTTAAGTGTTTTCATTAAGTAAATTAGTTAGTAATAATTCCATAATTAACTTACTAATTTGTTAATTCTGATTATTGTTTAGACTTTCTAAAAATAGTAAGTGAATAGAGATAAATATAACTTAGCTTAGAACTATGTTGATCTGACTAAGACAAAGACTGATATTGAATGTGTAGGACTAGGATAATATCAAGAACTTGGATCTAGATTTCATTATATGAAAGGACAATATTTCTAAAAATGTGACACTTTGAGGTCTAACATTATAGTTCTATTCTTATCACTATTGTCCAAACTAGTCACAGAGGTTTGAGCTTTTTGAGCTCTATCGACACTCCTGTATGACCCTATCTATGAAATTTAGAAGCTTAACTCTCAATGGAACTCATTTTATAGTTGATTTATCTTCGATCTTAGGTCTCTAATAAACTTGAATAGGACTTTGAGAAAAGAGGGGGGTTAGTTTGTATAAGATGCACTAGACATGCTTCACACTCCATGTGTGGGCACACTATCTATATACTAATACTATGAAGAAGGCTCAAGCCATATGTAGTTCTCTCTTTTAAAGTGATTAGTGAAATTGTGATATGAGAATGCAATAAAAGCTAAATCCGGATATGCTTAAGGTGGTTAGGGGCTAGTGTAAGGACTTGAATGAGATTGTACATGTATTGGTTAGCTATATACAGAGAATAGGGAATATTGCTTATATAGTATTGTTTGTATTCTTTATTTCTTAGTGATATTTGTCAACCCTTTCCATATTATCTTTGAGTGGGCTTATATAGGGATATATTGGTCATGGGTTAAATGCATTCATGCTAGGCCGACATAATGAGGAAGAAGAATCAGGAGAAAATGGTCACCTAGGATGAAAATGTGATTGGATAACAACATCAAAAATGGGACACCCTAGGGTCCAGTGCTATAGTCCAAGTTGGGCACTATTCTCCTAAGGATATGAGACCTAGGGGGATGGAATAAGCATGGAAAAAGGGTCCTAGCTAAGGTGGAATGAGGTCTTGAAATCCTATGGATGACTGAGAATCAATGAAAAGGGGCCTAGAAGGGTCATGAGAGTAAGAAAGAGGGAACTATGGGTTGAGTGTCATTAACCACACTCAAGTTACCAATTTTTGCATTTTATATGACTACAATATCATATTATAAATATTATAAGAATCTATTAATATATTAAGGAAAAATATGAAGCATTAGTTAAAGTGTTCAAATGGTTGGTAACAATTACTTCTTAACCAATCATTAATCTAGTGGATTCTATTGATGTAATTATTGAGATAAATAATCTAATGCTAAAGATACATGAGTTGTGTGGTATGGCAGAACATAATTTATAACTTATGGTTTAGACATATGTATTAGAGATGATGTTGTCAAAGATACTTGAAAAGTTTCCCAAGATATTCATTAACACCTATATATTTTGAGTCAAATTGATGATTTAGATCCTCTTGGATTAAAAATTGGATGAAATTTTAATCTACCCATGTGCTATATAGATATATTCAAGTTTGGGTTTTTATGCCTAAAATTGAGGCAAAATTTGAACCAAAAAAGAAGATTTAAAAAATAAAATAAAATAAATGGATATCCATTCAAAACCTATATCTATTTAGAATAAATATAAATTTAGGAGGTATATCCACTCGGTCAAATATAATTTAAGCCTCTTTTTAACAAAAATAATGTCATGACCAAATCTATAAGGGTATAAATGAAATTACTAATATATGATAAATTTTTATTGATTGCCCCTAAATAATTCTATCAACTTCTTGTACCATTTTATATTCATATTCTTGTTATAAACTTGAAAATGATATTAAATTCCACTAAATGTATTTAATATGTAAAAAAATAAAAAATAGTTTAACTTACATGAAATTAATTTCATTATCTAAAAAAATCATGTTTCTTGAAGTGGTTCCATCCTAATTACACTCCAAATGATGTCTTCATTCAAATCATGAATAACCTCATTTAAATTTTCTTAAGTCCCAAGATTATAAAATTTTTAAGTGGTTTGTTCCTGTATTTATCCTTTAACACATTTCTATCCCTCTAAATCATAGTCATTTTTTAACCTTCTTACTTAGTATTTGTATAGTGTAAAAGAAGTAAACAAATATTTTTAATAGTTTAATGACCTAAGTTAGCCTATAATGGACCTAATTGCATGAAATATGGATATTAAATGGTGTTTAGGTATATGAGGGTTACTATATAAAAATAAATAACTTTAATTAAACCTATTTGGGTTTGCATTCAAACTAAAATTTTCTCAACAATGTGCTAATATGTCTTTAATCATCCACATTTCCCTAGTCATAATCGTTTAGGTTTTTTGTGTAAAATTGGGATCATTCAAGGGGCCTAATCACATAGAATATTAACACAAATAAGTGTTTGAATATGTGTAGATTATAAATTAAACCTATCATTTTTAAAAAAACCTATTTATTCTTTAATTCAAATAAAATAAGGTTTATTATGCATGAATATGCCATGAATCATCCACGTTTTCATTGGTCATAAATGGTTATGTTTTTGTTGTGTTCATTTTGGCCTATAAGGGAATTTAATTCATATAAAGTAATATAAATGGGTAGTTGGCTATATTTGGATCACTACCTCATACTAAATTTCCCAAATCCCACATGTCAATGATTGAATTCTAAAAATATAGGTTGATTAGGCACAAATATGCCCCCAATCATCTACATTTACCATGGTGGAAAATGGTTTATGTTTTGTGTTGATATTTTTGGCATATAATGGAGTTATTCATATAAAATATCAAAATAACTATGTTTTAGGGGTGCATGGATATAAAATCAACTTATGTTTCCCCAATCACACCTATTTGGGCTTTAATTTAACATATGTTTTATTGATCTCACACATAAATATTTACTCTAGTCATAAGTGTTTATGGTGTTATTGTGTTGATTTTTTTTTGAAACAGATATAACCACTAATAAAATTAACATGAAGGATTGATTGGGTGTGCATGAATAACCAAACTTAATTTATGTAAATCACACCTATCAAGGTCTATATTCTAACTATATAAGGTCTATACTACATGAATTTGGCATAAATATTACACATTTTCCTCCATCATAAGTGGTTAAGGTGTTATTGGGTGATTTTGGTCTATAATAGAACTAACACCATGAAAAATTGATATTAAGTGTGGTTAGGTGGGTGTGTGTTACCAAATTAACCTAAATTAACCCAATCAAGATTATTTGGGACTAAATGTGATATAATTTAACATGATCATGAAGCAATGTGTCCCAAATAATTTTCATTCTCCTACTTGAATGTGGTTATGGTATTATTATGTCAATACTAGTTTATAGGGAATGCAATTGTACATAAAATTTATATATAGGGGTGGTTGGGTTTTCACAAATCACCAATTCAACCTATGTTACCCAAATCACACCAAGTTTGGCTTAATTCAAACTAAATTATTCCATAGACACCAATTTACCCCACATAATGTACATTCACCCTTGTCACATGTCTATATGGTGTTTTTATGTCATTTATTTATGATAAGGTACTTATACACACATAATTGATACAAATAGTGATTAGGTGTGAAAAACTCACTATATTGATCTATGCTACCTCCATCACACTTATTTAGGCCTTATTTTTATATGTATTAGAGATGATGTTAAAGATAATAAAAAAGTTTCTAAAAATATTCTTGAACACCTAGATGTTGCTAGTCAAAGTGATGACTTAGATCCTCTTGGATTAAAATTTGGATGAAATTCTAATCTACCCATGTGCCATATGAATTTATTGAAGTTTGTGTTTTCATGCCTAGAATTGAGGTAAAACTTGAAAAAAAAAAAGAGTCTTTTTTTTCAAAGATTAAATGGATATCCATTCAAAAGCTATATTCATCTAGAATAAATATCAATTTAGGAGGTATATCCACTCGATCAAATCTAATTTTAGCCCCTTTTTAACACAAATAATGCCACAACCAAATTTATAAGGTCATTAGTGAAATTACTAATATATGATAGTTTTTTCTTGATTGTACCTAAAAAAATATATGAGCTCCTTGTACCATTTTATATTCATATTCTTGTTATCAACTTGACAATGATATTAAATTCCACTAAATGTATTTGATATGTAAAAAAATAAAAAATAGTTAAACTTGTATGAAATTAATTTCATTATCTACAAAATTCATGTTTCTTGAAGTGGGTCCATCTTGGTTACAATCCAAATGATGTCTTCATCCAAATCATGAATAACCTCATTTAATTTTGTTTAAGGCCCAAGATTATAAATTTTTTAAGTGGTTTGTTCCTGTATTTATCGCTTAACACATTTATATCCCTCTAAATCATAGTCATATTTTCAATTTCTTACTTAGTATTTGTATAGTGTAAAAGTAGTAAACAAATATTTTTAATAGTTTAGTGACTTAAGTTAGCCTATAGTGGACCCAATTACATGAAATATGGATATTAAATGGTGTTTGGGTATGTGAGAGTCACTATATCAACATAAATCATTTAAATTAAACCTATTTGGGTTTGCATTCAAACTAAAATTTGCTCAATGATGCACTAATATGTCTTTAATCATCCACATTTCCCCAGTCACAATGGTCTAGGTTTTTTGTGTAAATTTAGGCTCACTAAAGGGGCCTAATCACACAAAATATTAACACAAATAAGTGTTGGATATGTGTGGGTTAGAAATTACACCTATGATTTATGAAAAGTCCTATTTAGGCTTGAATCAAACAAAATAAGGTTTATTATGCATGAATATGCCTTAAATCATCCACATTTTCATTGGTCATATATGGGTATTGTTTTTTTGTGTTGGTATTGGCCTACAAGGGAATCAATTTCATAATAAATTTATATAAATGGGTAGTTGACTATACGTGTGTCACCATCTCATACTAAATTTTCCCAATATCATATGTCAATGATGGAACTCAAAAAACATTAAGTTGATTAGGCACAAATATAATCCTAATCATCTATATTTACCATGGTGGAAAATGGTTTATGTTTTGTGTTGACATTTTTGGCATATAAGGGACCTATTCATACACAATATCAAAATAAATGTGTTGGATGTTCATGGATAGAAAATCAACCTATGTTTCCCCAATAACACCTATTTAGGCTGAAATTTAACATAAATTATCTTTATATCACACACAAATATTTCTTAAATAGTTAAAATTTACTCTAGTCAAAAGTGTTTATGGTGTTGTGTTCATTTTTTCTGAAACAGATACAACCACTAGTAAAAATAACACAAAGGAGTGGTTGGGTGTGCATGACTAATTGACCCTACCTTATTAAAATCACACCTATTTAGGTCTATATTATAACTATATTATGTCTATACTACATGAGTTTGACATAAATATTACACATTTTGCTCAATCACAAGTGTATAAGGTGTTATTGTATGATTTTGGCATATAATAGAATTTAACATGAAAACTTGATATTAAGGGTGGTTAGGTGGGCATGGGTCACAAAATTAACCTAAATTACCCAATCAAACCTATTTTTGGACTGAATGTGGTATAATTTTACATGATCACAAAGGAATGTATCCCAAATAATCTACATTCTCCTTTTTGAATGTGGTTGTGTTATTATTGTGTTAATATTAGTTTATAGGGAATGCAATTGTATGTAAATTTACATAAAGGGGTGGTTAGGTTTGAAAAAATCACCAATTAGAACTATGTTACCCAAATCACACCATGTTTGCCTTAATTAAAACTAAATTATTCCAATCAGACATAAATGTACCCCACATAATGTACATTTACCCTTGTCACAAGTTGATATGGTGTTTATGTGTCATTTATTTCCAATAAGGTACCTATTCACCCATAAAATTTATAAAAATAGGTGATTGGGTGTGAAAAAGTCACCATATTGACATATGTTTCCTCCATCAAACTTATTTAGGCCTTATTTTGACATAATGTTTATTGAACATGCACAAATGTGCTCTAAGTCATTCACATTTTCTAGTCACAAGTGTTTATGGTTTTTTGTCTTTACTTTTGCATATAAGTGACTTAATTCCATGAAAATAGACATAAAAGGATGTTTGAGTTTTTTAATAGAAATTCATATTTAAATGACCATAATCATACATTTTTTCATCTCAAATTCAAACTCATGCAGGTTTATTACACAAATGTTTCTTCAAATAATTCACATTTCCCCCATTGTAAATGGTTGTGTTTTTGTTTCAAATAAAAATATTTGGGTTGGTGTTTGGCTATGCAAAAAATTATTATAGTGATTTATGTTTCCATAATTACACACATTTCATCCTTATTTAGATATAATCTGTCCAAACCATGCACAAACATGCCCAAATTTGAACACATTTTCCTTAGTTTCAAGTGGTTACAGTGTTTTTTTAATTTTAGCCTATAAGGGACTTAACCTCACAAATATTTGATACAAATGGATGTTTGGGTGTACATGGATCTATAATTTGACCTACATTTATCAAATCACATGTATTTGAGACTCAATTTGAATAAAATGGGGTCAATAACTCATGAATGTGCTCCCTATTATTGGCATCTACCATGGAGGAAAGTGATTTTTGGTTTATTTGTGTTAATTTTGGTGTATAAGTGTTCTAATCACATTCAATATCAACATAAATGGATGGTTTTGTGTGAATGGGTCACTAGATTGACATAAATTTCTATAATCACACCTATTTTGGCATGTATTCAATATAATTTGGCCCGATCATGCACAAATGTGCTCCCAATCATAAACATTTTCCATAGATTCAAGTGGTTATAGTGTTTTTGTATTTATTTTAGCATATAGAATACTTAATCATATTAAAAAATAAAATAACATAGGGTGTTTGTGTGTGTATGTTTCAAGGGGGAGATTACTATTTTACCTACATTACAAGTGGTTATGGTGGTTTTCTATCAATTATTGTCTATAATGAACATAATCACATGTATTTATTGAAATAAATAGGTGGTTGAATGTCTATGGGTAACCAATTTGACCTATGTTTCTTGAATCATACTAATTTGGGCATGAATATTTACTAAATCAGGTTGATCATGCATAAATGTGCCCTAAATCACCTACCTTAACCTTAATGGAAAAAGGTTTTTGTTTTTTATGTATAAGGTTCCTAATTACACACAAATTCTATATTTAAACTTTGGATATTATTTCTACTTGATGAGGTACCTACTCACATTCAAATATGAAATTAACTATATTACATGGTAATGAAATGTACACTAATTTTGACTTTGGATACATAGGTTTTAGAGTGTAGGGTGTAGGTTTTGGGGTTTAGGTGTATGTTTTAGGGTTTACGGTTTATGTGTTTAAGTTTAAGAATTTAGGTTTTTGTAAAATGGTTTTTAATTGTGACTATATAATTCACTATGGGAAGGAAATAGATATCCATTAGGAATGGATATCTATTTAAAATAGATATCCATTAGGAATGGATATCTATTTAAAATAGATACATTTTTAGAGATGATGCTTCCTTGAAGAATTGGATAATTGGTTATTCCCATTATATATATTTAAATATGGATTTAAAATTATAAACTAGTCTTTCTCACTTGATAAATATCACTTTAGGATCTACCCTCCACTTCTTTACTTATATGCTACCGAAAGGATCACATTTTCCATCTCCCTATGACTAAATACTTATTTTAGGGTCTAACCTTGATATTATGATTACCCAAATCATATATATACCATATTATGCTTAAAAACTTAGATATATCCTTCACTATCAGTTACATATATTTATAAATTACCCATTCTCCAAGACACTAACATTTAGATCTAGATGCTAGAGTTCTAGTTCCAATGCTAGTGTGTGTACCTTTTAAAAACTCAAATTTGTAAATATTATTACATATATGGGTTGACCTATTTTTATTAATTAACCCTTTGTGAGATTATTTTCAAAAGGTTATGTATAAATACTAGTCAAAATCCATTCATTATCATCAAGTACTTTTAAAGCACAAATCTAATACTCACCAAGCAAAAGGCACCTCTCAAGTATTCAAAAATTCCTTATTCTTCCCTATTTCAAAATTATTCATAAGATAAATATTATTATAGTTATAAATAATTTAAATAATATTTAGTAATAAATACTTTTCAAATTAAAATCTAGATCACTACATGCACCCATATAACATATTGTAAGCTTGTTCACACAAACCCAAACATAAGGGATAACTACATATATATGAGGCACATTTTGTATTATTTTATATGTAGGTAGTGCTAATTAATAGATGGGTATTTGAGTTTAGCTTAACATCACTCAATCCCACTAATCCCTATTGTGTAAGGTGGTAGGCCCTTGGAGGATCTAAGGTCTTGAGCAATAGGTTAATATCATAAACCTATGCATGTGATTAGAATAGAGAATCTAGAAGGAAAAACTTAATAGGTGTAGGCGTAATTTCTATAAAATATGCAATATTTTTTACATGACACTAGTGGAAGAATCAAGACACTATCATTGATTCTAGTGTCCACAATGTGGTGCAAGTGTGCAAACTACTAGAAGGCTAATATTGTGAATTTAATGACTAGATATAGATCCTTAGATAGTCCTTGCACCTGCACTACTCAAACCCACCTGTGTATTGGTATATAATATAATTATAATTTCTCCTTCACATTTATATTATCAAAACATTGAATGTTTTACTTTATATATTTAATATTTTATTAAATTAAGTACAACTTATCAAAATATCTGTAGAATCTAAATTCATTTAATTGGCCTAATTTTTAATTTAACTTACTCCTTTCTTGATTAGGATACTCTTTCATTTTAATCCTTAGTGATAATAAGGTTTAAAAAACCATGAAGATCTTAGATAAGTTGGTTCCTTAGTTGAACTAATGAAAATTATAAGGGTGATCAATTCCCAAACTATATTTTCACTTGTAAAATAAATAACACCCATTGAGAAATGAAGAAATATCAATATAACTCAATTTTTATTTGTAACCCCAAAACATAAAATAGGTTTAAATATGAAATGAATTTTGAAACATAATGTTAGAGGGCACTAAAGCTCTAAATTATGCATTATGCACTTAACTGAATCAACCACTACAGATGGATTGAAACCAATGTAGATGGATTGAAGATTCTATTTCAACTTTGTTATTTAATGCATGATCAAATGAGAAAATCCATGCTCATACATTTTCAACACTATCAAATAGTATTGAAAATTTTTAAAAAAAGCATAGTGTGCATGAATTTTTATCATGACCCCATTGTTAGATGTAAAATCTATGATTGTGTGTAGGTGTAAATTATAAATTCTCTTTTAAACCTATGCATGAACTTGTATCATGCACTAAAAAATATATTACTTTTTATTTTTATCTTGCAATGTGAGTGTATATGCATGGTATGTTCCTCCATAATTTTTCCTATAACTAAATTTGAACCATTTTGAAACATTTGAAATTATATTTTGTACCAAAACTAATTTTTTATATTGAAAGGGATTATCACATGTATGAAAATCCAACTAAAAATGCCCCCATTTTTAGGTAATTAAATTTTATAAATAAATAAATTAATCTCAAAATATAGGTTATTTGTAACATGTGTAGTAATATATAATCATTGAACAATGTAGCATATGTGAAATTATGTTAGCATAGTAATATTTGAATCATTTCAGTTATGTATGTAGCATATGAGACAATGATTATATAACTATTTTAATGAATCTAATAATAATATAATATGTATCTTATGAATTATTTAGCGAATGATATTTATCATTACACTTGTCAAAATTAACAAGATCAGTAAGCACAACATAATAATCCCAATGCCATTAAATAATGCCTAGGGCTACATAAAAGGGAAATGTTTGAAGGTATAAAATTATAAATTTCACATATAAGATGAAGGGACACACATAATTTAAATTAATAAATGTCATAAATAAGAGACATGTTCAAATGTCACACACATCAAACTATCAAATTCCAAAATAAATGGACATGTTAAAATGTCGCACATACTAAACAGGATCTCATAGAGACATTCAATAAATTTTTCACAAAAGGGTCCAAGGACCAAATATCATAGTAAATTAAGATGTATTATACTTTTTAAAACTAATAACATCAAATGGATCATATAAGTATGAATATAGTCTACACTATTAATATGTAATGTGATATTATCCCAAAAAATAACATATCCATGTACATGATGTAAGATTGAAATGCTAGAAATAAATTTGTAAACAGTATATATCTCAATAGTATAGGAGTAATATAATTGCAACACTTGTATATAATATAACCTATGGAAAATATTCCCTATAAGGTAAGCCCAACATCTTAGTCCATGTGAGATATGTATGTTTTGTATAAAACTCATGTATACTAGTGAAATGAATGTATGATATAAAAATAAGATGTTATCTACTAATAATAAGATAAATAAAATATTCCACTAATGTAAAATACATTTTTAATCATGTTAATTTCCTAATTTTAGTGTTTTAGAATATTTTGAATGTTTTTATATTTTTTCATATTTGATTATTTTTATATTTTTGGAATTTTACAGCTTATAATCAATAAAAACTATTGATAATCTAGATTTCAAAATTATAAGAAAGGATAATGATAATAAAAATAAATAACATGTTTCTCTATGAAAATATGCACTAGAAATGATTGCATGACCATGTATGAGTAGGATGCCCCTTGTGTATGTGTGATTATAACTTTGAATAACAGGTAGGAATAGAAAGATTGTAACATTTTCATTTTATGTATATGAAATATTGTACATATTAATTTCATAAAATGTATACTTGGTGAATTATATAGTATATATGAATATCATGTCTTATGAAAATAAGGTTTTTTTATGAATAAATGCTATTTTTAATACTAAATTGAGTAAAATATATGAAAAATAGGAAAAAAAAACTAAGGTTCCATGTGCTCAATTTTTAATTGTTGGGTGAAATTTCTTACAAAATAATATTGACCAAATAAGGACAATAATGGAATTCATTCCTATCCCTAACTGGTCGATTGTGTCCTTATAATAAAATGACATTTTTATAAGTGTAAACTATGCAAACAAATATAAAATGGAAAAAATGTGATATAATTAATAATTATTTTGAATTTTTTAAATCTATAAAATGAAAAGGAAGAGCCAAAGGCCAAAAATTCAAATAAATAGCCAAGGTCTTGTAAGAATTGATCATTGAAATCTTAGAAAACAAATCACTGACAAGTAGAATCAAATTAAAAGACTAAATTTGGCAAGGTGCAATTGATTGAAAGAAGACGAACTATGAACTCAAATGGAAAATTAGATAAATTTTTTTAGTTATAATTGTGTTGACTAACATGTTATTGAAACAAGAAAATATAATCAAACTCTATAAGTGACCATAAATTGGAACTAAAACTGAAGAAGGATTATCTAGCCTAGGATATGATGTATTACCACTATTATCTCAAGCTGGTTAATCCTATATTTTGTTGAAAATAAGTAAACTAATTCATGATCACTTATGATAGTTTGAATGATGTTTATATGCACAAATTTGACCTTTAAAAGTGTGTGGAAACCCAAAAATAGTTTATCTAAGGTTAAAACCCTAATAAGGTTTTTATATTAATGAAAAACTAAAAATATAAAAATGTAGAATGAAATTGAGCTAAGATGACCCCAATCAACCACATGATAAATAATTTTTTCCCACAAATCCAATAATCTAAGAATGGAATCAAGCCCATGTAGTTCTCCCACCCATAGTGCTTTGTGTAATTGTGTTCCTTTGACTATATGAATGCATCTATAAAAGTATTAAATACTTGATTATACATTTCTTTTGGCTAGATAAAACACATTGTGACTTTCCTAAAGACTATTTCAAATGATTAAAATAAGAATTGGGAAGAACAGGGAATATTTTCTCAATCTGTTATATAGTAAGTATGATTATTTATTAAAATTTACAACTTATTAAAATGAGTGAATTGAATGTTTATTTATAATAATACAAAAGGGTAAAACATCATGCTACCTATCTTGAAAATATGGATCAAACTATAAGAAAGGTTTCAAAAATTAAAAAAATTATCATTAGAGGGGAAAAGGACAAAATCAACCCATAGGGACAAAACCTACTGCCATAATTATCCCTATTGATAAATTTTGTCATGAAGGGAAATGTGTGAAATATGCCTCCTAGATTGGCTCTACAAATGCTTAAAGGCATTTTTACCTATCAAAACACTTTTTTAGGTGACATTTAGAAATTTAGAAAAGAGAATAGGTCTAAATAATGTATTACTATAAAGTGAGGTGGAAAAATAAGTACTCATTTGATACACAAGTTATTCAAAGTGAAAATGGAAAACACTAACATGATGAAGTATTTGTGATTATATTTAGGTTACTACAAAGGTATACAAATGAAGGAAAATAGTATTAAAGGTAATAAACTAGATCTATGCATAATTCCTATTTCACTTAAAATTATCCTCTATGCACTTGCATATTGTGCACACCTCTCACTTTAGAGTTCAATTTGTGGTCATAAACAACACACTAGATTTTATATTAGTCCTATATAACACACTCATACTTGTTCATAGTTTTGTATGCCTTACATGCACTTGTTTATAGTTATGTACTCTTCTCCTTCACACCAAGATTATCATATCATATGTATGCCTCCACCTACTTACCTCCAATGCATTCATTCATTATATTTATCTAAACATGTGGCTTTCCAAGTGGTATTTCTTAGCTTGGAACATAGTAGATATATAGTTGGGTAGCTAGTTTCCATGTACCTGTAAGGTCAACCATCACTCAGTAAGCGGGATGAAATGAATTGTAACCATATTATTTATAATAAATAATAATTATTAATAATTATTTTATATGCATATATAAATATGTAATATATGCATTTGGATAATAGTTGATTCCATATATATTTCTACTAATAGATAACATTCTCTTTGTATCTACTTTGTCATACATGAATTACACATCACTATATTATTTTTCTTATGTAGTTGCACTAAATATATGTTGCATTTATAAAAGCATCATAATTCCACTTCATTGAATGTGTTTTGTTTAGTTATATCTAAATTATCACTATGCACATTCACTCTTTATAACTATGAGTTACCTATAACACATTATTGTCCCCCATGTGCCTTGTATTGGGCCCCTATAACATAAATCATTGATATCAAATTATAGATATTTTATATGCATGTAAAAATGTGAGTGAAATGATATAAATAAGGTATATCATTCGGCTATGTTTTAGAGTATCCATAAGGATGTCATATCAAAAGTAATATGTTTTATTACTAAAAGAAACCCGAGTTACCCTATATGTTCAAAGGTTCATTGTCAACACATTAGAGGCACAATACATCAAAAAATTTATCCAATTCCAGAAGTTGAAGATGGAGCTCAAACCAACACACTTTGATCCTCCTCAACATTTTTCTCAACAATAGTTTTATAAATAAACCCCATTAAAGTGTAATTGAGTTTTCATATTCCTTTCTTTGAATGCAAAATTGATGCCACAACATTAGATTCATAGATTACATAGCTCAAGCTTTACATCTTATTCAATATCTTCACTAACAATGAGAATATCACCTTCATAGTGTTCAAGATGTCCATTTTGGTAGTTCACTAGTGGGATACTTTTATTACACAATGTGTGTATAAGTGTGTTCCAATTGAGTCTTGGAAGACCATTTTTAATGCACTAAAGGAGGAATATTATCCCATTAATCACTTTGAGTATGAATACATCAAGTTATAATAATTAAACCAAGACAAGAAAAATTTAGTGAAAGACTGTACCAACATATTTTGACTACTCTACATGTATATGAGATAATTTGAGAAAATAACATAAGGAGTTGAAGTAAATAATCAAACTTTCACCTTAATTCTATGTGAAAATGGAATTATTAATTTTCAAAACTTTGAGAAATCCTATCAAAACAACACCAAGATCTAATAAAAATGAAAATATGAATTATAATATCACCTCTTAATCTAATTCCATGTGTAATAACTATCTTGCACACAATTCCTTATCACAACCTTTTGCATAGAAGTAGGTCACATATCTCAAAGGAGAATAGTATAAGAAGACTATGCATAATTCAAAGGATCGTACACCGTATAATTCAAACAAAAGAAATAATAAGTCTAATGATATGTGGTTTTAGCATCATCACTCTCACACCCATGAAGACCCTAAATTTTGTGCATAATCATCTTTGATTACCTAGTCTACATCAAGTCCCTCACTAATGGATGACACTAATATAGATGCAACTTGTTTACACACAAGTACCATTAAGATAAAAATATATGAGGATCATGAATGATTTTTTAATTCCATGTTTTGGGTAAATTTGAAGCCTTTTCATGCAAACATTTATAGTGTCATCTATAAGAACATATTTTTCAATCCACGACACATTACCTTGGACTTACCTTGGACTCACCAATCCCACAAACATGAAACTAAGAATTTGTACACCTCTACTAAAGCCATCTAAGACATGGGAATCCATCAACATATACTTCATGACCGGGTTGCCTATGATGAGATGATAGGATGATATTTTATTCATTTTAGTGGATATATTTTAAAATATGGATATCATGGTCACATTCAAGAAAGACATTGATGCATTTGGATCTACACAAGCCTTATTAAACCATATTTGGGTTTATTTTGGACTTTGAATATACATCATTTATGATCAATATTTGATATTTGTGATTAAGTTTTTATAAATCACTATTAGACTTGATAGATACATAATTGGATCAATTGAAAACATTTTATCCATAGATGAATGGGCAAACCAAATTTGTTAATTAGACACTTATTCATTCTCTGAGAATGCATAATCATGCACTTTATTGAACTTGGTATGAAAAAATTTTATACATTAAAAATTCCTACAATAAGTACCTTCACATTTCTATGGGGAATTTCCATTCCACATATATATTAGGTTTAATCTTGTGTCACCTATAGAGGTATCCTATCGTGCACCAGTCAACACTGAGTCATACACAAAATAGCAATAACATAAAAAATCTAATAATTTATTGTGATACATATTATCTATTCATTATTAGGCCCATAATATCATTTATTACACCCAAGAAAATTACAAAGAGTGTTATGATGTGCATCGTAAACCTCATGCATTCTGAGTTGGCAACAAAGTTTGGTTACACCTTGAAAAGGATTAATTTAATGGTCCATGCATGAATATAAATCCTTTTCACTATAATATTTACACCATTATAAATAAATCTATTGATAATGCATTTATTATTTATTTACCTTCATACTTTGGCATGAACCTAGAGTTCAATGTGGTTCTTCTCCAACCTTAGGTTCTTCCAATTCTTGAGCCAAGAGTGACACATCATTCTAATGTTTATCCTAAAAACTTGTGCCCCAAATATAAGGATCATATTATTGAAGTGATAGACACACAACCACCATAGCACATGCAAAATTTTTAGAGTGGTCAAAAGGGATACATATGTTGATTAAGGTAAGTGGTAAAACTCATAATAACTTCAATTATAGTTTTTATAGTTATATAACGATGCAATGGATACTATTTCTCTTAAATAAATGTATAATTATCTATGTTCATATCCCATGCCATGTACACTTATCCGCTATGAAATTGTGTATCATTCACACATATCACCTTAGATTTAAACTTAGTCTCATGCAAAAGAAGGTTAACTTCAAGCACTTGGTATGGAAATTAAAGGTGGAGTTGGGAGGTGTGCTTCTACAAGTGGAATTTAATTTGAATATAATTAATTTTAATAATATGAGTTTATGTTTTGGTTGCTCCTCCTTTATGAATAATGGTTAACAATCCAGGCAACCTTTTATAGAATTACATTCAAGAGGGGTATATTTATGCATTTATTTATAGTTTTCAAAGGTATATGGAGTTGTGTGATATTAATGGGGTGTTTTTAGGATATAATAAATCTCTCTCCATGATATTACCAACATATAAAACTTCACTTCTAATTGTCTTAGAAGGAGATTTTAAACTGTGCTTGTTTCTTGAAGTTATAAAGATGGGTGCATGACCTGTGTTTTTTCATCATATGGGGAGATTCATGGTGGTGATAATTTGCATAAAGTTCATGATTGAAAATTTATTTCATGTAATAATCCTATGATAAATCCAACTAGTACTTTTCTAAGGCCAAACTACTCATCTTTCCCTTGTCTATAGCCTTGTCACCTTTAGGCAATTTGTGCTTGGTTTAAGAGGTTGTACAGAGGTGAGAGATGTTAGAGTACATGGTGGAATAAATTTGAAGCCATAAAATTACCTAAAAATCATTATTTTCATGCCAAAAATAATAAGGAAGATAAACAATCAAGTTTTCACTTTAAGAAAAGTTATCTTTATTTTGGGCTCTTAGTTCTTAAATGTGGAAAATAGAGATTCTAAAGTTTTTATGGATTAATCTTTGGCATGGTGGAAGAAGTTTTCATCACTTATTTTTTTTATCCTTGTATCCCTATTAATTTATAGAAACTATTACAATTTTAGTAGCCAAAGGGTAAGTGGAAGGTGAACTTTGAACTCCTCTAAGTTGTTAAGGAACCCACTAAAAGTTAACAGTGATATCTACAAGATTCTTAAGGAATGTTCACCCTAAAATGCATTTGAAAAGTCATAGACCCACTATTTAAAGGGGAAAAAAATAAAAAATAAGTAAATAAAAAATCTTGAGCACTTAGGTCACGAATAATAATCTTATTGCATGAAATGACCTTTTGGGCCTATCCCATGTCCATACATAGGGCAGAGTATATAGTGAAGGCAATGTTTCAATGAGTGGTATAAAGAGATGGTGTTAAGGGTTATTAAGAAGGAAATAGGTCCTAGTGTGAATAATATAAATCTAAATTCAATCTCAAAAATCCATATACATTCATAACATGCTCAAAATGACTCTTGAATAATGCATAGGCCTGGATTATGTACCTATAGCCAGAAGTATTGGGAAATTGGTCTCAATCAAGAATAAGGTGGTCTATTGTGATCAAATAAAGCATAAAAGTGGGTGTAATTATGAAATATGATGATAATAATAATGAAATTAAATGGTTTTATACACTTTTTAGGTTTAATACCTACCTTGAAAACCTACAGGTAGGGCAAAGTATCCACTTACAGTCCTATAGGAAAGTGTGAACATAGTCAAGTCATGGGAGTATATAAGGAGTTTGAGGAATTTAGAAAGGAAGAGAAAAGTTATAAGTATCTTTAATATATCTAATTAACCTCCTAAAATTCTTTACCATGATCCTTAACTAGGCCTAATGCGTTCATTAAGGTTGTCTCAGTCTTACAGGCAGTGACAAGAGTGAAAGGTAAAGGATTGAAATGCTAAGTATGGAGCAAAGAAGGAAGAGAAAGATTAAAATAATGAAATAGGTTTAATTATCATAAAATTAAGGTTTAATCACTCATATAACATTAACCACATGACCAAATACCTTTTCACTTGTACAAAGTATGTCTTAGTCCATATAGGTAGGTTAAAAGACCCTTGGCTCAAAGGGGAAACAAGTGTTTTCACTAATAAGAGGGGTATAAGATAGATAAATAAATATCCATGAGATTTAATTGAGGATTATAACCATTTTTGAGCAACCTATGATCATTAATTTTTTGTGGAGGTAGCAGCTATAGGGAGATTTGAGTAAAAACATGCAAAAATAGGGATTTTTGGGCCCTTTTTGGGAAGATTGAGATAGTTAGACCCCCTAACCATGGAATACATAAAAAATTAGGTAAATTTGGTAATTATGAATTTTATATATAAAAATTTATTCACTTTTCCCAAACAAATAGGCATAATACTATCTATTTTATCTTAGAGCATGGGTAGTCTCTTCATGCACAAGAATGATAGTTTTTGCGAAAAGTGTTAGATAGTGAACCAAATGTCAATATAATTATTTTAAAAGTTTGGAATAGTTGGGAAAAACATGGGAGAGAATATTAAAATATAATATAAGGTTGTAATTCCAATTATATGGTCTATACAAGAAGGTCTACAAGTAGACCTAGTACGAAAATATGCAAACCCAACCCCAAATGAGATGTCATTCCAAGTTCCAACCTTATCTAAGAACTCTAGTATTTTTTATGATGCCTATGGGGGTAGATAGGATTTTTTAATTATATATTAATGAATTTAAAGTGAAAATTATCATCTTTTGGTTCACAAAGTGTAAACATGCATGTGGGCAAGGCTTAGGTCTTGTCTTAAAATAGGGGTCATTTCCATTTTGGGCTCTTGGTGAGATATCTAAAGGATTGGAACATGTTTATAGATTCTATATATATATATATAGGTTATGAATATTTATTTTGGTAAGGAAACACCACAAGATGCCATATCTAACCCAAAATATACTGAAACCCTCATAGGAAGTATGAGAGCAATTCAAAGGTCAACTTCCATCACTCATATCTTTCATGAATGTTTATATGGGACCCTGAGCCATTTTGAGAAGTTATATATGGTATTTGAATATCCCTCAATGTCATTTAAAATTAGTTTCAATGTTTGACCTTTATGAACAAAGGTTAAGAGTCCATGCCACTCGAAGCCCTTACAGTTACTTGATTGAGGAGATGAAACATTTTGAGCATCTAGATGCAAGGGAATGGACATGAAACCACTTGGATGATATATAATACTCTTTTTATATTATAAAAATGTGATTCATTTGTATAGAGGTGTATAGAATAGTCCAAAATAGGTCTTATTTTTCTAATTTTATGTGGTGTGTAGGATATAGGAGGAGTTAGAAAATGAAACAAAGTTTGGGATAAAGATATACACTTAAGATATCTCCAAAAATTAATTTCATCTCATTAATAAGCCCCTAAGTTCCCCAACCAAGATCTTAATTTCATCTAGTCCAGTGAACCAACTAGTGAACACTTAGGGAAAGTGGTGAAAAATAACTAGGGAAGCCTTTTAAAGGGTTTTTTTTAAAATCGATGATAGGATCACATTTGAAAACTATCATGCCATATTTTTAATGGATTATTTTGGAAAATTTGGAGTTTTTGAATGCAAAGTGTAGAAGGTGCATGGAAAAGAGCCATTTTGAAACTACCATGGATGATTTTACATGTCCAAAAGAATAGGGATGGTCAAGGATCCATCCAATGCATGTGGGGACTTATTTATAACCCCTCTTGCTCATAACAGAAATAAAACCTAACCATATATATATATATATAAGGTAGTTTTGGATGGTAAATCATGAAGGTAGTTTTTTATGCTAGAATTAAAAGTTTTGTGCCACTTTTCACCATTATGATGACTTATTTTAGACAATTTGACCACTATGACATGGCATAAATCACCCCACCTCTCTTCCACATGAAAAATTAACTAATTATTTCAAGGTGACACATGTCCAAGTGACCCTTGGTCTTATTTTGGTTGCTCCTCCTCTCAAAAGTTATAAATATGCATTCTATTGGCTCTTTTTTAGAAACCTCCATTGGTTGATGGGGAAACTCTATAAAAATTTGTATTTTAAATACTCTTGAAGAAATATAAAAGTGATTTTTCCATTCACATATTGTACTATTTAATATAGGTTTGAATCTTGTTGATAATGTCTATTGAAAGAGTTACTTTTCTAGCATGTCAATTTATGGTCGCTTACTAATGTGCAAAAGAGATGTTGTTTTGGGTATTTATTAATATTATTTACTAAGTGTATGAGTATCTTAGAATTGATATATGTTGTGTTATTTTTTTTGAATCATTCATCACCCTCCTAATTGTCAAGTGCCTTCATGAATCTAACTCTTGAAATAATAATGTGATAATACCTTTTATGTTGTAAGTTTGTGTGAAACATCCTTGTTTGTCTTTAAGTAGTGGATTTTAAGTCAAGTAGGAGGATATAATATATTTTTTCATCAACATATTTGGTTTAAATAGTTTTTTTTTCTAATTTCTTTTCATCTACAATTGATAGGTATAGAAGAGTTTCAAAGAGTGCATCAAGGGGAGCTAGCCCCTTATCTAGAGATTCATTTCTCAACATTTTTACCCATAGAAATAGAAATGTATCCATAGTTCCAATTGAATGAGGATAATTAGGCATCTCCTTAGGGGTGAAAATCCAATTTTCAATAGTTTTTGGCATGCCCAGTGGGACTTCTAAGTCCTAGAATATTGTTTAAGATTGGTGTTGGTCTTGGCATAGTTGAAGATAAAATAATCATATACATTTATTACCTAGTGACTCCATTGAAGAATTCAAGTCTTTGGTTGATGATGAGTCCTTTTTTCCATGCCAAATGTATCCACTAGGTCTATTTATAAAGGTGTACCTTTTGAGTTTGAGTAACTACCTCCATATTGAACCAAAAGGTTTAGGTTTGTGAACACTCATCCTTATAAAAGATATTTCGTGTTTAAATATTATAAGTTTGTGTTACATTCAATTCCTAACATATATAATGATCATTATAATATGGATTTTGTGCCTTTCACTAGATTATTTCCCTTGAAGCTTGCCCAATATGATCAAATTCCAAGAGTAGCCGTTAAGAGTGTTCCATATTTTAGTAGGGATGGTACTATTACTTACATTGAACATATTAGAAACATATAAAACTTTTGTATTATACAAAAAATTACCTAAGAGAATGTGGCTATTATATTTTTGGCTTTGTCCTTCAAAGATAAATTTTTGGATTGGTATGGTACTTTAGCTCAAAACTCCATTGGCTCATGGGATGAATTGGGAGATCTTTTGACTAATAAGTTTGGGGAGAAGAGTGACTACTTGTATATATCTAATAGAGTGACCATTATTAAGAGAGAACCACATGATTTTATCTAGGACTTAAAAACTATATTTCAAAAGACATGGGAAAGGATCCCAACTCTTGTGATACCTACTCCAAACTATGCATTCTTGTACTACCTAAATGAATTGAATAGTAATTGTCTATGATGATTTAGTCTATGGGTGGGAATAAGATCCCTGATACCTATGATATAGTCATAAACTTATAAAATTATCTTGTTCAAGTAGGGAAGATTTCTCTTAGGCCTCTAATGCCATTATTCCCTAACTTGCAACCTCCTAACCAAATTGCTCCTCCTACCCTAGATCCTTTTCTTAGTACTGAAAAGTATATCATTATTCTTCCAATGAGATACATGAGGTTAAAATTTTACTACAAAGTGTCACCAATGAGTTAGTTTCCCTCAAAAGGAAACAAGCCCAAATTTATAGGCCATATCAGTCCTACAATTAGTTTGGATAAGCCAATAAACCTCCTTTTCAAGAGAATGCCCATGGACAAGGTCAAATCACCCAAGTTAGGCCTTATAAAAGATATAATCCCAATGTTCCCTCATCTTCCAATGCCATTTTTTTCACTCAAAATAATTTAGTTCAAGAAAAACAATGTATCCATTCTTTGAACAAGGCTAATAACAAGTTACTTATGCAAATGAAATGCATAATCAAGCTATGGGAATGAAATGAAATCAAGTACCACAAGTTACAAGTTTTGAGATGTAAATGAAATATGGGATGGAAGGTTGTCAATTTAAATATTATTCTAATCTCATCAATCACTTGGAGGGAGAGTTTTGTGTCATAAATCACTTGGCAAATTCAAACAACATCAATGCTAGTGTGGCTTCTAACACTAGATCAAAAAAGATGGCTATTGATGAAGCTCAAGGAACCAATCAAGGACCTATTTTAACCCCTAAATCATCTCATATGATAAGTGGGTATAATACATATAAATTTGGATAAAATTAAAGGATTACAAACTTTAGGCCAACTCCTATAATTATACCTCCACAAGCTACGTCATCAGGTGCCAATGTTCATAAAGAAATCCCCAAGGTGAGTAATCCTTTCATGAATGTGGTGGAACAAATGAAGAAGCTTAAAATTATTATATCATTATGGGAATCCTTGATAATGTTAGGGAAGAAAGATATACTTCAAAAGGAACTACATGAATTGGGTAAGTAAGCTAGCCCATCTAGACATGATAATGTGCTTTTAGTGAATGGGACTCAATTGATTTCAAGTAAATAAGAATGAGAAGACTCATCATTTTTATATATCTCTAATCATTAGTGATTTATTGGTTCATAATTACATCATAGATATTGGGGATACTACTTTAGTTATGCCCAAATGTATAGCAGATAAACTAGGCATAAAGTAAGAGCCAATGACTAAGGGAGTCTTACAATTGGATGGATCACTAGCTAGGACTTTGGGGATAGTAGAAAATGTGAATTTTATAATTCATGATTTTCCTAATTTTCTTATTCCTCATGATGTGGTGGAGGAATATTTACCTCCATACTTTGCTCTTTACTTGTCAAGAGATTTTACAGCTAAAATAGGTGGATACTTGGCAACTAATTGGTCCTACATGGTGTTTAGGACAAAGTATGGCACTAAGGTGAAGATTGAATCTAAAAATATTTAAAAAGATAACTTGGAACCGTAATCACCTAAAGTGTAAAATGTTAACTATGCCATCATTGATGAAGAGGAGTTTCACATTGACCAATTTCCATCATCTTCCCTTTAGGGAGTTTTTGATTTGTTCCTAGATGAATGGGGAAATGAACACTATGAGCATGATCCTTACAAGTTCATTGAATAATGTGGTCTTGTGGTATACAATATTCATGAAAATAATTCATCTATACCCAATCTAGTGAATTGAATTTAAGAGGTGAATAGTTTATGGAAGCTCTTCTTTGATGGGTCTAGAAGCAAGATTGGGGTAGGTGGTGGAGCAATGTTTGTTTCACCTTCAAAAGAAAGGTACTTTTCAACATTTAGATTCCAATTATCATGAAATTTTAATTTAAAATAATATTAATCCCTTATCCATGGCCTTGAATGGGATATGAAAAGAGGGATTAGAGAGCTTCAAGTGTATGAATATAGTGATCTTGTTGTAAATCAAGTTAGAGGGCATAATTTAACCAAGAACTCCTTGCTCAAGTCATACAAGTATAGATTTTGGGATCTTGTAAAATACTTAATGAATTTCAACATCACATATATTCTAAGGGAGGATAATAAGCATGCTGATAGGTTGGCATCTATTGGTGCTTAATTTGATGTTCCAAAAACCATAAAAGAAGACAAGAACCAACCTCATCTAAAGGTGATTGTTAGGCCTTCCATTCCAGATAATGTCACCAATTGGTAGGTATTTGAGAGTGACAAAAAAATAGCCATTTTTCTATAGGAGGAGGCTGAGTTCTCTACAAAAAAATAACTCCAAGCTTCAATAACAATATGGAGGGCAAATTTTCCAATTAAAGTCTAACAAGCTTCCTAAAGGTCTAGTGACTCTTGAAAGCGTATTCAATGATGATGACCAGCTAAAGAAAGAGAAGGTAAGCATGATTACCAAACAAGATAACTATGAAAATATAGAGATATTTAAGTACAAGCTACTAGAAAGGTATGCACTACTCAAGAGAAGCATGATTTCATTAAACTATGAAAGGAGTTTAGTGATATTTTTGCATGGGAGTATAGTGACTTGAATGGTTTTGGTCCAAGCTTAGCTCAATACACCATAGAGATATATGAAAATTCTAAGCCCATCAATCAAATACAAAGGCAAATCAATCCTAAGATTGAACCACTCATGAATAAAGAGCTCACTAAGTTGATTGAGTCTAGAATCATTTTTCCTATCAAGCATTCTTCTTGGTTGGCTAACTTAGTCCTTATTAGAAAGAATAATGGGGAAATTAGGTTGTGTGTGGAATATAGAGACTTTAATAGGGTCTCTTTAAGATATCATTATCCCCTCCCTTTTATGGAGAAAATTATATAAGTTGTGGTTGGTAGTTAGAGGTTTTCTCTCTTAGATGGTTATTTTGGGTATAATTAGATTTTGGTAAAGGAAAGTGACCAATACAAGACAACCTGTTGACCATTTTTTGGTCTTGCAAGACAAAATTAGGAAACCCCTCCTTTTTATTTGAAAAATTCATCCAATCCATGTTTTGGCTAGATCATCCCTCTGTTGCCTTGTTCAAAATGTTCTTTGCCACACTTTTCTCATGAAAAATCTAGGTGTTTCCCTCATTCTACTTTACCAAGTGTATTTCAAGTTTGTCAAGATAAATTAATTAACCTAAAATAGTGCATTTTAGGTTTTTGAAATGACTTTAATTGTGAAATTTTCATAAGTCAAGTCACTTGATAAACCCGATTTGGTCTTACTGGTGTAATCAGACTTTGTAAATGACTTTACTTACAAAGTTTATAAGTAAAGTCAGTTACAAAACCTAATTTGATCTTGATAGACTAAATAGGGTTTTCCAAGTGTCTTTACTTATTTTAATTATCAACTAAATTTGATGTAAAACCTGAAGTAGAAGCTCTTGGGAAGTTCAAAATGGTCTATCTAGTGAAAATAAGGTTTGTGCAGGTGCATTACTTGTCTACTTTTATAAGTAGAAGTGTTTGAAGAACCTAAAATGGTCTAAGAAATTTACAAAAGGCAATAGATTTCATTCGAAGGGAATTTGTATGGCTTCAAGGATGTTTGAAAAAGGTTAGAAGGTTAAGTGTCTTTCTGGACGGTACTTGGGAAAAGAAAGAGGACTTCTTCACTTTTTCGAAGGGTCATTACAAAATTCTTGAAGGGTATGTACCCTTGAAGAGGGTACCTTGGTCGGTGGTAAGACCAAATAAAAAATTTTGAAGGGGAATTTTGAGGCATAAAGTGCCCTTATAGAGGGAACCTTGAGAAAATGAAGAACGAAGACAAAAGGCCCAAAGGGCACGTGCCCTTTGAGAAAAAAAGTAATCAAAAGAAAGAATTCCTTCTAAAAAAATGTCTGAAGGAATTCCTTTAGACATTTCATCTAAAGGAAAGTTTGAAAAAATCCCAAAATAAAGAAGGCTTGAAATTCAAAGACAAGCCAAGAAGAAGCCAAGGCAAGGGAGAAGGCAATAAAGAGACAAAACATAGATAAAGTAAAGAGTGAAAAAAAAAAAAACACAAAACAAGTCCAATAGCCACAAAGTCAAAAGGCAACATCAATGACCACTCAAACCAAGATAGGTGGCATAGAAAACTTATCAATTAGAATTAATACATTTGGTGAAATATATATATCAAAAATGAATAAAATAGATTAGTTTTTGAACAATAGAGGAGAGCAGCCTATGTTTTCATGCTTCACCATTAATGCATAGCTAGTTGCACTCAATATTAAAGAGAGCATGGTCTGGCCACAATAACTAGTGGATGGCTTTGTCAATATCTAGGAGTATCCCATCTTTTTTTAGGCCTAGGATAATAAGGGCGATGATGTGGACATCTAAAACATGGCTCTCCCATATGCAGTTTGAATAATATGATAGAAACGTGGTCTTTTGGTCTTTGTAGAAGTGTTTAACTCATCATGGGTTTCCATTTCTTAATTTTTAGCTACCTTGTTTCTATTTCTCTATATATTTTTAACTTCTCATTTAAGAAAATATCTCTCAGCATGTATGGTGAAGCCCTGTAGGAATTTACTTTGAATCTGAAAGAGCATTTTACCTCCATTTGAGCTTGCACTTTTGTATATATCTATGGTTTTATCTTATGTTAAGTCATTTTATTTTCATGATTTCATAAGTTTATTCCATCATATCTAATTCATAGTGATTTTATTCTCTTTTAGGTCACAGGAAGTGTCTGAAGAAGTATAGGCAAGTGAATAGGCTACATAGCAGTGTGTCTCAGAACACCTCTTGTGCTAGTTTCTTCCCCCTGTATCTTCATAGGACCCCCTACTAAAATACTAATGAAAAGATATTTTTCTCACTTAAACGAAGTATATTATTGTTTTCCATGGTTAAAAGTGTATTCTAAAGCTGAGTAGACCAATTATTTTGGTGCATCACCTCTTAGCTTAGGTATTATTTTTAGTATTTCTCTCCCTTTTCATCCCCCCTATTGTTAGTATTAAGAGATCTAGGGACTCAAGGTGCATCATGGGGAACTAGCCCCTAATCTAGAGATTCATCCCTCATATTTTCCACCCACAACAAGAGGGATGTATTTATTATGTCATGTGGATGAAGAGTGTTGATCCTCCCTTTAGAGGGTGCAATCCACTGCATCAACAATTTTTGGCACACCTCATGGGACAATTTTTGTGTCTTTCAAGTTTTAGGATTGGTGTTGGTCTTGATATTGATAAAAAAATCTAAAAGGAGTTATATTTAGCACTTGTTGACTCCACTCAAGAACCAAGTCTCTGGTAAATGACCAACCTGGCATCCCATGCTAAAGGTCACTACAAGATATTCTTCTACAGGTGTCCCTTTTGAATTTGTTGAGTTACCTTTGAAATCAACAAACGGGACAAGGTTTTAAAATACCCAAACTTACATAGCAATCCTTTTTCCTAAGCTATCCATAAAATATACTTACTTAAGGAGACCCCTACCAAATCTTTTCATAGCCATGGTAGCCCTTAGGGATTTCCCTTTTGTGGCTTTTAATGGTCAAAATCCCTTGAACCTTTTGTATTATGACCCAATTCCAAGGATGGATCTCAAAAGCATTCCTCCCTTTAGTGGAGAGGGCCCAATCACTACTGTCAAACATATTAGAAACATTTCAAACCTTTGTAATATCCATAATATCACTAAAGAAAATGTAGTCATTAGATTGCTAGCCTTGTCCTTCAAAGGGAAAGTTCCAGACTAGTATGAGACCTTGCCAATGAACTCAATTAGCTCATGAAATGAGTTAGGGACCTTCTTGACCAATAGGTTTGGGGGAAAAAGTGACCATTTGTCTCTAGTTGAGTAGTTAACCCCTATAAAGAGAGCCCCACATGAATTTATGCAAGATTTTAACACTAGGTTCCAAAAGACTTGGGACATGATCCCAATTATTGTGAGGCCAACCCCAAGTTATGCTTTCCTTTACTACTTAAAGGCTTTGAATAGTGACATTGTTGTCATGATATAGTCCATGGGTGGAAACACTCTCCCCACTACTTATGAGATAGTCATAGCTATTAAAAATTACCTTGTTCAAGTGGGAAAGATAGCTCTTAGACCTCCTATGCTACTCTTTCTTGATTTATATCCCTTAGTCTAGCCTACTTTGTTCATTCTATCTCCTCTACTTAATCAAGAGAAGTTGGCTGCTACCCCTAAAAATGACATCCATGAAGTTTAGAGCCTATTTTAGAGTGTTACCAATGAGTTAGTTGCCCTTAAGAGACAACAAGATCAGAGTTATAGGCCAAATCAAGGCTACTAGTAGTTTGGGTAAGCAAATAGGCCTCCATTCTAGAATTATAATCAAGGGCAAGGTCAAATTACACATGCCAAGCCTTATCAAAGATATAGTACAAATTCCCCTTCATCTTCCAAAGCTCTTATCCCCACTCAAGATAATTTGGTGAAAGAGCAGCCCATCTATCTACCCTTGGATCATGGCCAAGAATATGTTACTTATAATAGTGAGCTACCAAATCAAAGAATGACTGCACAAGGCGATTAGGTAGCCCAATTCTCAAATTTTAAGATGTCAACACAACTTGGAATAGATAATAGGTAGGATCAATTTGATTCCACTCTTATGAATCACTTAGAAGGAGAGTTATACACAATCAACTATGTGGGGAGCACAAGTAATTAGAATGTTGGTGTTGCATCCAACACCAGTTCCAAAAGGAGAGTAATTCATGAAGCTCAAGCATCCACTCAAGCACCTATAACATCTCCTTTACCCAATCAAGTAGGAAGTGTACCTAAAGTATCCCTAATACCATAAGAAAATTAGAAGTTTCTTAATTATAGGCCAATAGTTGTAGCTTTAGCTCCTCAAGTTACACCACATATTACAAATGTTCCCAAGGAAAACTCTAAAATGGGAAATCCTTCAATAAATATAGTAAACCAAATGAAGAAGATACACATGAACATCTCATTTTGGGATTCTTTAGCACTACTAGGAGAAAAAGATATACTCCAAAAGGAATTATATGGGTTAGGTGAGCAAGTTGTCCCAATAAGAAATGATAATGTGTTGATGGTAAATGGGGCACTTCCCATGGATGGTCAAGCAAATAAAGATGAGAAGGTCCCTCCATTATATTTATCCCTAATTATTGATTATTTCTTGGTCCATAATTTCATCATTGATAGTAGAGAAAGCACCTTAGTTATGCCCAAATGCATAGATAATAAGTTAGGCCTCAAGTATGAGCAAATAACCAAAGGATTTCTACAGTTGGATGGATCACTAGATAAGACCTTGGGAGAGGCAAGAGGCTTGAATCTGACTCTCCATGCCTATCAAACCTTCTCAATTCCACATGATGTGGTAGTGTGAGATGTTCCTCCTTACTTCACTCTTTGCTTTTTAAGGGATTTCACATCCAAGATAGGTGGATACTTGGCAGCCAACTAGTCTTACATGGTTTTTAGGACAAAATATGAAATTAAAGTGAAGATTGAGTCATATCCCATCCAAAAGGATCACCTAGAGCCATACTCACCCAAAGTTGTGAATGTGAACTACATAATAATTGATAAAGAAGAGCTCTAGGTGGATCAATCTCCATCATCTTCCCTTGTAGGAGTTTCTAACTTACTCAATGGGGAAATGACAACTTTGAGCATGATCCCTAGAAGTTCATTGAAGAAGTTGGTCTTGGAGTCTACTTCATGCATGATAAAGATGCCTTCATGCTAAAATTAATGAAGATAGACCAAGAGGACTGTGGTTTATGGAAGCTATTCTTTGATGGATCTACAAGCAAGTTGGGAGCTAGTGGTGGGGCAATGTTGGTTTCACCTTCAAAGGATAAATACTTCTCAACTTTTAGGTTTTAGCTATCCTGCACCTGTAATGTAGAAGAGTATGATGCCCTTATTCATGGCCTAGAATGGGCAAGGAAGAGAGGAATTAAATAATTTTAGGTGTTTTGAAGATAGTGAGTTGATTGTGAACTAAGTGAGAGGTCAAAGCTTGACCAAGAACTCCTTACTCAAGTCTTAAGAGCATAGAGTGTGGGACCTTATAGATAAATTCATTAATTTCAACATCACTTTGATTCTAAGATAGGAGAACAAGCATGTGAATAGAATAGTAGTAGTTGGTGCTCAGTTTGACATCCCAAAAGGGATGAGACAAAACAATAATCAACATCATTTAAAGGTGATTGTGAGGCCCTCCATACTAGACAATGTCACCAATATTTAGATATTTGAAAGTGATCCGTATATAACACTTCTATTATAGGAAGAAGTTTAGTTTGCTTCCAAAAATTAGTCTAAGCTACAATAGTAGTATGATCGGTAGATTGTTCAACTAAAGACCAATAGGCTTCCCACAGGTTTGGTAACTCTTAAGATAATTTTCAATGAAGATGACCAACTCAAGAGAGACAAATAAAACATGTCAATTAAGATGAAAATTATGAAAGGGTAGAGATCTACAAGGATAAGGATAAGATGCTTGCACATGGCAAGGTGTATACTAATGAGGAAAAGCATGCTTTCATTATGTTATGTCAAGAGTTTGTTGATGTCTTCACTTGGGAGTATGATGATTTGAAGGGATTTGATCCAAGCTTGGCCAAACACACCATTGAGCTAGAAGATGGTGCCAGATCCATCAAGCAAAAGAAAAGGCCAATCAATCCAAAGATTGAGCCTCTCATGAGGAATGAGCTAACCAAAATTATTAAGTCTAAGATCATTTTCCCTATCAAATACTCTTCTTAGCTAACTAATTTGGTCCCTATTAGGAAGAAGAATGGAGAAGTCAGATTATGTGTGGATTTTAGAGACTTGAATAGAGTCTCATTGAGAGATCACTATCCTCTTCCAAGTATGGAGCAAATTATTTAAATGGTGATAGGTAGTGAAAGGTTATCTCTCTTAGATGGCTACTTTGAGTACAATCAAATCCTTTTACGATAATGTGACTAATACAAGATAGCCTTCACCACCATGTGGGGAATAAACACCTATAAGAAGATGACATTCAGATTGTCAAATGCTAGAGATACCTTCCAACATGTTATGGACAAGGCTTTGCAAGGTTTGATTAATGACATTATGTTGGTTTATCTTGATGATGTGAAAATATTCTCCAAGGAAGAAAGCGAACACTTGAAGCACCTGAGGAATTTTTTTGAAAGGTTTAGAGAGTTTGGCATCTCTCTCAACCCAAAGAAATGTGGGTTTTCCATCCATAAAGGCAAGCTCTTGGGCCATGCCATTTTAAAGAAAGGCCTATTTATTGATCCAAAGAGGGTGAAAACCATCTTAGCATTGTCCTTTCCTAAGTAAAAGAAGGGCCTACAAATTTTCTTTGGTAAGATAAATTTCATTATGAGATTAATTCCTAACTTTGTTGAGATTGTCAAGCCACTAACTTCCATGCTAAGGAAGGATGAGATGTTCAAGTGGACAATAATAAGAAGAGAAATATTTGAAGGCATCAATAAATTTATCTCCTAAGCTCCTACCTTGGATAGTACAAAATTTTCCAAGGACTTAAATCTATACACCTTTGGGAATTAAGAGATAATCTCTGCTATGCTCACTCAAGAAAATGGTGAGAATTTAGAACAACCTCTTACTTTTTTCAGCCAAGGTTTAGAAGGCTATGAGGTTAGATACACATATGTTGAAAAGAAGGTGCTTGTATTCATATTAAGTCTAAATATGTTTATACATATTTTATTTAGAAAAAAAAATTCACATCATGGTGCCACATCCTAATGTAAAAGACTTCTTGATGAACTACGAATTGAATGAGAAAAGGGTAGGTTAGATCATCAAAGTAATGGAGTATGATGTAGCGATCAAGACCACCAAGATGGTAAGAGTAAGAGGGATGTGTGAATACCTCACTATAGAATTTAAAGATAAAAAGAAGGATGTTTTGGTACTCCATGATGAACCTACAATAGCTGTACCTATAGTCATGAAGAGTTGGGCACATGACATTGTTCATTTCCTTCAAAATAGTGAGTGTCCACAAGGTCTTGATAAGACTAAGAGGAGGTATTTTAAACTCTAATATATTCCTTATGTCATAGTTTATGGAGTGCTATTTATAAAATAATTTTTAGGGTAGCTCTTGAAATGCATTGATTCAGACCAAGTCGACAAGGTACTATCCAATTTCCATGATGAATCAGCGAGTGGCCACATTGCTCCCAAGGCCACAGCTACAAAGATTATGAGGGATGGTTAATTTTTTCCTAATTTGTTTAAAGACACTAATTCTTTGGTGAGGAAATTTCAAAAATGTGTCTTCTTTGATGGGGATCAATGAAGTATGGCATCTATCTCAACACTTCTTCCAACTACTATCCAAAAGGAAATGGGATAGTTGATTCCACAAATAAGAATTTATTTAGGATCATAAAGAGGACAATGAAGGAAAATAAAAAGATTTGGCATGCCAAGTTGAAGACAACTCTTTGGGTAGATAAGATCACTCCAAATAGGGAAATCGAGAATTCACCATACACACTTGTGTATGAAAGGGAAGCTAGAATTCTTATCTCACTTGAGTGCCTTGGATCTTACCCATCAGCTATAATTGATGAAGAGTGATAACCTAAAAGTCAATTATTATGAGTTAATGGATCTTCAAGAAGTGAGAGACCAAGCCATGGATGCCATGACCAGCCATCAACAAAAAATAAAGAAGCATTTTGACAAAAGGTCTATGTCAAGGAGCTTCTCAGAAGGTGACATTATGTTGAAGTGGGATGAGGACCAAGTCAAGCCTAGAAGGCACATGAATTTTAACACTTTATGGAGTGGCCCATATGTCATCACAAAATACAAGCAACATAATTCTTTCCAACTCTCCAAGTTAGATGTGAATAGCTACATATCCTAGTGAATGGGATATACCATAAGCATTGTTACTAGGTTTATTTTGTCATATCCATAGTTTTACTTGTTTTTACTCATTTTCCCTAAGTGCTATTATGCATGTGTAGTGTTTTTAGCCTTTGTGTGTGTTTTTTCCTTGTTGTTTGGGGTAAAATATTTGTTGGTTCATAGGTACTTACAAGGCTATTGTTGACTTCTCCAAGATGCATCTTGACTCCATGTCCAATAGAATTTGTGGCTACCAATATTTCCAAGCATAGTAGACATGCTTCCCTTGTGAGTCACCAATGTGTTGACCAATTTTTCATACTATAAGCAAAAATTAGGCACCCCCTTCTTTTTCTTTGAAAAATTCATCCAATCCATGTTTTGGCTAGATCATCCCTTTGTTGCCTTATGAAAAATGTTCTCTACCAGACCTTTCTCATGAAAAAGCTTGGTGTTTCCCTCATTATACTTTCCCAAGTGTTTTTTTGGGTTTATCAAGGGCAATTACTTCGCCTAAAGTAGTGAATTTTGAGTTTCCTAGATGACTTTACTTGTGAAATTTTCGTAAGTCAAGTCACTTGATAAACCTAATTTGGTCTTGGTGGTGTAATTCAAACTTTGAAAATGTCTTTACTTACAAAGGTTATAATTGGTTGGTCTGATCTTACACTTTTGTATATGTCTATGGTTTTATCTTATGTTAAATTATTTTCTTTTCATGCTTTAATAAGTTTATTCCAACATATCTAGTGCATGGTGATTTTCTTCTCTTATAGGTCACAGGAATTGTTTGAAGAAGTATAGGAAATTGAATAGGCTACACAATAGTGTGTCTTAGAACACATCTTGTGCTAGTTTCTTCCTTCCTATATCTTCATAGGACCCCCTACTAAAATATTGATGCAAGGAAGTTTTTCTCACCTGAATGAAGTGTATGCTTGTTATCCATAGTTCAAAGTGTATGCCAAAGCTGAGTAGACCAATTATTTTGGTGCACCACCTCTTAGATTAGGTCCCATTTTCAATATTTTCTCTCCCTTTTCATCCCCCCCATTATTAGCAGTAGGAGATTGAAGGCCTCAAGGTGCATCAAGGGGAGCTATTCCCTAATCTAGAGATTCATCCCTTACATTTGCCACCCAAAACAAGAGGGATGTCTCCATTGTGTCGCATGGATGAAGAGAGATAAGCATCCCTTCAAAGGGTGCAATCCATCTCATCAACACAAAATTAACCACCAAATGGGGCACATATTCCTATAGTAAGATGCCATTTGGATTATCAAATGCTGGAGTTACTTTCCAACATGTAGTGGATATGGCTTTCCAAGGATTAATCAATGACATTGCATTAGTTTATCTTGATGGTGTGGCAATTTTCTCCAAGGATGAAAATGATTATTTGATGAACCTAAAAAAAATATTTTAGAGTTGTAGAGAGTATGGGATCTCTCTAAACCCAAAGAAGTGTGTGTTTGGTGTCCATAAAAGTAAACTACTATGACATATTGTTTCCAAGAAAGGCTTGCCCATTGACCATGAGAGGGTGAATGCCATCTTGGCATTATCTTTGCCTAAGAATAATAAAGGTTTGTAAAGTTTCTTTGGTAAGATTAATTTCATAAGGAGATTCATTCCTAATTTTCCCAATTTGGTCAAGCCTCTAACATCTATGTTAAGAAAAGATGAAATTTTCACTTGGACAAATAGAAGAAAGGAAAGTTTTAAAGAAATCAAACAAGCTATTGCCCAAGCTCCTAATCTTTCAAGTCCAAAATTTTCCAAGTATTTCACCTTATATACTTTTGGTAATGATGAGGCAACCTCTACCATGCTTACCCATGAAAATAATGAGAATCTAGAACAAGCTATTGCCTTCTTTAGCCAAGGTTTAGAAGGCTATGAGGTAAGATATACTTATGGTGAGAAACAAGTGCTTTTATTTTTTAGGAGTTTAAATGAGTTTAGACCTATGCTATAAAATTAAAAGGTTTACATACCTGTTCCTCATCCTAGTATAAAAAACTTTTTATTGAACATAGATTTTAATGAAAAAGGGGTAGGTTGGATCACCAAAGTGATGGAGTATGATGTAAAGATCAAGACAACCAAGCTAGTAAAGGGAAAAGGACTATGTGAACATCTTACTTCAGAATTGAACGAGTAAAGGGAGTTTGTTTTGGCACTTCATGATGACCCTATATAATTTTTACCTTTAGCCATGAGGAGTTGAACACAAGACATGATTCATTTCCTTCAAACTGGTGAGTGTCCATAAAGTCTTGATAGACCTAGAATAAGGTACTTTAGGTTGGAATCCATTCATTATGTACTTGTTAATGGAGTGATATTTAGGAAGGACTTTTTACATGTTTTGTTGAGGTGTCTTGATTTGGATTAGATTGACAATGAGTTCCAAGATGGACTAGAAGGTGGTCATTTTTCTCCAATAACTATAGCTACTAGGATCATGAGGGATGGCTAATTTTGGCCTAAATTTTTCAAAGACACCCATGCTTGGGTGAGAAAATTCCAAAAGTGTGCTATTTTTATGGAAAATAAAAGCTAGCTACCTTTCCTCTTCATCCAATCTAGGTTGAACAACCCCTTATACAATGGGGTTTGGATTTCATAAGCCTAATCAATCCACCTTTTAGTGTTGGCCATAAATGGGTGTTGATTGCCATGGATTACTTTACAAGATGGGTGGAGTCTGTAGCTCTTAAAGAGGAAAATGAAAACTTAGTCTTAGAATTATATGAGAGTATAATAATCAGGTTTAGAGTTCCCTCAATAATCATTTTTAAATAATGCATTAGCCTTTCTAGGCACAAGGACAAGTGAATGGGATGTGAAGCATGGCATCTATCTTATCACCTCCTCCAACTATTATCCCCAAGGAAATATACTAGTTTAGTCCACAAACAAGAATCTAATTAGGATCATAAAGAGAATAATGGAGGAAAATTAAAGCACTTGGTATTCTAAGTTAAAGACAACCCTTTGGGATGATAGGATCACCCCAAAGAGACCAATTATGAACTCACCATACACACTTTTGTATGTAAGTGAGGCTAATATTCCTATCTCACTTGAGTTACTAGCTTTAGACATCACCTATCAGGGACAATTAATGGAGAACAAGAACATGGAAGTCAAGTTAGGTGAGTTAATGGAGTTTGAGGAGATAAGAGATCAAGGTATAAAAACTATGACCAATCACCAAAAGAAAACAAAGAAATATTTTTACAATAAATCCATGCCAAGAAGTTTCAAGGAAGGATACATCATCCTAAAATGGGATGAAGATAGGGCCAAACTTGGAAAACATACAAAGATGCTTTGTGGAGTGGCCCATATGTGATCACTCAATGCAAGTCATATAATAATTTCCAACATTCAAAGTTGGATGGAGAGGAGCTTCATATCCTGGTCAATGGGATACACATCAAGCATTGTTACTAAGGTTCTCCTCTTCTCTTGTACATAGTTTCTTGTTTTCCTTGTGTTCCCTAAGTGCTTATGCACAAGTGTAAGTTTGTCCTTATCTTGTTTTGTGTTGTCTTTGCTTGGTCTTGTTGTTTTTGTGTGGTGTGTTTTATTTATGTTTTGTTTTGGCATGTCCTTGTTGTCATCTTAAAGAATCCATTGACTCCATTGGCCCTTGGTTGGATAAGGCTACTAGTTTCTAACATAGACAAGCATGTTACCCCTAAAAGTTGCCAAAAGTGTTGACCAAATTTGACATTTGGTTAAATTTGAGTCAACCCATACATTTATAAAATTGTATAATTTTATCCATGTCCTATAGGGGTTTAATTTTTGATCTAGATGTTCACTTATCCCTAGCCTAGCCTTTGGTCCAAAGTCTAGCCCTTTGTATTAGTCAAGGCAATGAAAGTCAACCATAATCAAATAGGGTTAAAACTAGTCAAAGGCATAAAATATGTTTTTATATTCCTAATATGGTTTTTAATATGATTTAACATCTTTATAAGTCATCAAATTGAATTTACCAAATTTAATATGCAAAAAATACCTTGTGGGCCCTCTTTTGAACTAAGAAAGAGGACTTGTACAGATGGCTAAAGTGATTAACTTGTCACCAAGTTGTGGTTAATGTGGGAGAGGGCATATAATTTTATATTTAGGTGTGTGACAGTCTAATATTTAGATATAGTTATGAAATGGGAGTTTTTCCTTGATTCTAGGCCTTTTTGGGCACTTGTATGGTCCCTATGATCTAATCTCTAGCAAAAAATGTGGGTGGGGTGTCTCTTCACCTCCCCAAACCCATTTACATGTTTTAATTTAAAGGAGAACACAAAAAGATACATTTTAAACTTATTTTATACCATTTCCTTTTGGAATTCAAAATAAGGTTAACTTCAAGTGCTTGGTACAAAAAGTTTAGGTAGAGTTGGGATGAGTGCTTATAACAACCTTTTATAGAATTACATTCAAGAGGGGTATATTCATGCATCTATTTATAGTTTTTAGAGTTTCATGGAACTATGTGATATTTATTGGGTTTTTTTAGTCTGGAATCAAGATCTATCCATGATATTCTCAACATCTAACACTTCACTTCTCATTATTTTATAAGGAGATTTCAAATGGTGCTTGTTTCTCAAAGTTACAAAGATAGGTGCAGGACCTATGTTTTTTCAACATATGGGGAGCTTCATAGTGGTGATAATTTTATTTAAGTTCATGTTTTATAATTTATTTCATGTAATCACCCTATGATAAATTAAACTATTACTCTTCCAAGGCCAAACTATTCATCTTTCCCTTGTTTACAACCTTGTCACCTTCAGGCAGTTTGTGTTTGGTTTAAGAAGTTGTATTGAGCTAAGAGATATTAGAGTACATGGTGGAATAAATTTTGAGAACATAATAATCATTATTTTCATGCCATGAAGATCTAGGATGATAGACAAATAAGTTTTCACTTTAATAAAGGTCATGTCCATTTTGGGTTCCTAGTCCCCAAACGTGGAAAACAAAGGTTCTAAAGTTTTTATGGATTAATATCAGCCATGGTGGATTAAGTTTTCATCACTCTTTTTGTTTTTTATTATATAAATATTCACCTAGATAAACTATGCCAATTTTGGGAGCCAAAAGGTAAGTGGAAGGTGAACTTTGAACTCCTCCAAGTTGTCAAGAAACCCACTGAAAGTTAACAGTGATATCTACAAGATTCTTAAGGAATGTTCACCCTACAATGCATTTGGAAAGTACTAGACATAATATTACAAAAGGAAACAATTAAAAATAATTTAATAATGAGTCCCAAGAACTAAGGTCATGAATAATAATCCTATTGCATGAAATGACCTTTTAGACCTATCCCCTGTCTGTAGACAAGGCAACGTATACAATGAAGGCAATATTTCAATGAGTGGCATAAAGAGATGGTGTTAAGGGTTTTTATGAAGGAAATATGTCCTAGTGTGAATAATATAAATCTAAATTCAATCTTAAAAATCCATATACATTCATAACATGATCCAAATGACTCTTGAATAACCTATAGGCCTGGATTATGCACCTTGCGAAATTGGTCTTAGTCAAGAATAAGGTGGTCTATTATGATCAACTCAAGAATAAAAGTGGGAGGAATTATTAAATATGATTTTAGGAAGATAATTAAAGGGTTTTATACACTTTTTAGGTTAAATACATACCTTGAAAACCTATAGGTAGGGCAAAGTATCCACCTATAGTCCTACAGGAAAGTGTGAACATAGTCAAGTCAAGGGAGCATATAAGGAGCTTGATGACTTTATATAGGAAGAGTGAAGGTTTAATTATATTAAATAAATCAAATTACCCTCCTAAAATTCATTACCATGATACTCAACCAATTCTTATGTGCTCATTAAGGTTGTTTTAGTCTTACAGGTAGTGACAAGAGTGAAAGATGAAGGATTGAAATGATAAGTATGGAGCAAAGAAGGAAGAGAAAGGTTCAAATAATGAAATCAGGTTTCATTATCATAAAATTAATGTTTTATAATTCTTGAAACACTCACCACATGCCTAAAAACATTTTCACTTGTACAAAGTATGTCTTAGTCCATACAGGCAAGTTATAAGACCCTTAGCTCAAAGGGAAAACAAGCATTTGAAATAACAAGATGGGTATAAGATAGTTCCCAAAGATCCATGATCTTAAAATTAGGATGCTAACCATGTTTGATCAACCTATTAGCATGAAATTTGTGTGGCAGTAGAAACTATAGGGAGATTTGAGCAAACACATGCAAAAAAGGGTTTTTTGCCCCTTTTTTGGAAGATTGAGATGGTTAGACCCCTTCACTATGGAATAAAAAAAATCCCTTTGGTAAAATTGGTCATTAATAACTTTTTGATTTCAAAAAATATTCACTTTTCCCAAAAAAAAATAGGCCTAATACTCTCTATTTTGTCTCGGAGTAGGGGTAGTCTCTTCATGCATAATAATGATAATTTTGGGGAAAATTATTAAATAGTGAACCACATGTCTATATAATCATATAATGTTTTAGTGCCAATGAGATGGTCTACACAAGAAGGTCTATAAGCAAACCTAGTAAAGCATGTAAACCCAACCCCAAATGAGATGACATTTCAACTTCTAACCTTATTTAAGAACTATAGTATTTTGTATGATTCCTATGGAGATAGATAGGATGTTTTAATGATATATTAATTAATTTAAAGTCAAAATTATCATCTTTTGGTTCATAAAGTGCAAACAGGCATGTTGGCAAGGCATAGATCTTGTCCTAAAATAGGGGTCATCTCCATTTTGGGCTCTTGGTGAGATATCCAAAAGATTGGAACATGTTTATAGGTAATATAAAGAGGTGAGGAAGCTTTTGTTTGGTAAGGAAACACCACAAGAAGCCATTTATAACCCCAAACATACTGAAACCCTCATAGGAAGCATGAGAGCAATTTGAAGGTCAACTTCCATCACTCATATATTTCATGAATGTTTGCATGGGACCCTAAGACATTTGGATAAGTTAGAGAAGGTCCTTGAAGAGCCCTTAGTGACATTCAAAATGAGTTTCAATGTTTGAACTTTATGAATAAAGGTTAAGAGTCCAGGCCACTCAAAACCATTGCAAAACCCTTATAGTGACCTGATTACAGAAATGACGAATTTTAAGTAACTAGATGCAAGGGAGTGGAAATTAAACCACCTAGATGATGTAGAATACTCTTTGGATATTTTACACATGTGATTCATTTGTGTGGAGGTGTAGCGAATAGGCCAAATAGGGCTTACTATTCCCATTTTGTGTGGTGTGTATGCTATAAGAGGAGTTAGAAGATGAAACAAAGTTTGGGATGAAGTTTTACACTTGGGATAACTCAAAAAATTCATTTCATCTCATGAATCAGCCCTTAAGTACCTCGACCAAGCTCTTAATTTCCTCTATTTGAGTGAACACTTAGGGAAAGTGGTGAAAAGCAACTAGGGAAGCCTTTTAAAGGATTTTTCTTGAAATTGATGATAGGATAACCTTTGACAAGTGTCATGACCTCTAGTGCATGGATCAGTTTAGAAAATTGGGAGTTTTTGAATGCCAAGTGTAGAAGGTGCATGGAAAAGAGCCATTTTGAAATTGGCAATGATAATTTTTCATGTCCACAAGAATAGGGATGGTTAGGTATTAATACAATGCATGTGGGGTCTTGTTTGTAACCCTTATTGATTATACCAACCATCAAACCTAACCATATGAAAAGATAAGGTAGTTTTGGAAGGTAAATCATGAAGGGAGTTTCTTATGCTATAATTGTAGATTTTGTGCCACTTTTCACCATTCTTATGACTTATTTTGGACAAGTTGACCTCTATGACATGACATGGCTCACCCCACCTCTCTTCCACATATAAATATAACTAATTATTTCAAGGTGACACATGTCCAAGTGACCCTTGGACTTCCTTTGCTTGTTCCTCCTCTCAAAAGCTATAAATATGCATTCTCTTGGCTATGTTTTAGTAGCCTCCATTGGTTAATGGGGAAACTCTAGCCAAATTTGTATTTGAAATGCTCTTGAATAAATATACAAGTGATTTTTCCATTCACATATTGTACTACTAAGTATAGGTTTGAATCTTGTTGATAATGTCTATTGAAAAGTTACTTTTCTAGCATATTAATCTATGGTCACTTACCAATGTGTAAAAGGGATGTTGTTACAGGTCTTTGTTAGTATTCTTTAATAAGTATATGATTGTCTTAAAATTGGTATATATTGTATTATTTTTATGGAATCATTCATCACCCTCCTAAGTGTCAAGTACCTTCTTGAATATAACTCATGAAATACTGATGTGCCAATACCTTTTATGTTGTGAGTTTGTGTGAAACATCCTTGTTTGTCTTTAAGTAGTGGATTTTTAGTCAAGCAGGAGGATAATATATATTGGTGCATCACCATGTTTTGTTTAAATAGTTTTTTTTTCTAATCCATTTTCATCTATAATTGATACGTATAGAAGAGAGTGCATCAAGGGGAATTAGACCATAATATAGAGATTCATTTCTCAACATTGTTACCCAAAGGAAGAGAAATGTATCCATGGTGTCACTTGGATTTGGATAATTAGGCATCTCCTCAAGGGTTAAAATCCAAGGAAGGTCAAAATTAAAGAGTAGGATGGCATGTTGGCACTATATAAATATTTGGAATACCAAGAAGGATTGTTGGGTTCTTTGGAATAAGAATAAAAATTAGGAAGACACTAAAGAGGTGAATGTGGTAGTCGGTAATGTTTGTTAGGATCCATTAATTCTCTTCATAGATAATATTTTTGAGTCTTGGGTGTTAGATTTAGGGTTTATTTTCAGGCTACACCACATAGGCATTATTTTATTGATTATGTTCAAGGGGATTTTGGACATGTTTATCATGGTGATGATGAGCCTTGTAGTACAGTGGGAAAATGATGTGTTCAGGTCAATATATAGAATGGGAACACTTGGATATTGAAGGATGTCAAGCATGTGCCCAAGTTAAGATATAATTTGGTATTCATAGAGAAATTAGTTAGTGAAGGTTGTATGATGACTTTTACAATATATTCTTGGAAGGTGACTAAGGTTGCTCTTATGGTAGCAAGAGGTAAGAAGGTTGGTATTTTGTATTTATCAAGTAGTGTCGACTGTTATAATTTAATTTCTATAGATGTAGATGCAACTTTATGGAACAATAAGCTCAGTTACATGAGCCAAAAGGGAATGCAAATTTTAAAGGTTAGGTTGCCTGCATTGAAAGGGTCTAATTTATATTTCTATGAAGACTATGTCTATGAAAAATATAAAAAGACAAGGTTTCTTAAGGTTGGACCAATGAGGAAGGAGAATAAGTTAGAGTTGGTTTGTTTAAATGTATGGGAGCCAACTAAAGTATCTTCTATTAGTGGCTCATCTTATTATGTCACTTTTATTGATGATGCAACTAGGAAAGTTTGGGTGTATGGTATTAGGATAAAATATGATGTGTTTAATATATTTAAAAGATGTAAAGCCTTGGTTGAGAATGAAATAGGTCTCAAGTTAAAGTGTCTCAGGTCAAATAATGGTGGGGAATATTACAATAGTTAATTTTTTAATTACTATTATAGGAATGGAATTCACGGATAAAAGATAGTTTTAAGAACTCCCCAAAAGAATGGAGTGTCAGAATGTATGAACAAGACTATCATGGGGCATTTTAGGAGCATGAGGTTATATGTAGGATTGCTCCTTCAATTTTGGTTATATGTAGTAAACATGATTATATATCTGATCAATAGAGGACCCTCATCTTCCTTGAATGGAGGCATACTTGAGGAAACTTGGTCTGGTAAGAAGGTTCATTATTCCTTTCTAAGAGTGTTTGGATATGAAGCTTTTATTCATATTGATAAAGATAATAGGACCAAGTTAGAGGCTATTTATAAAAAATGCACCTTTATTAGTTATGGTGAGGATGACTTTGGTTTTTGGATTTGGAGTCTTAAGGACAAGAAAATATTTTGATCTAGGGATGTGGTCTTTAATGAAAAAGTCATGTATAAACAATAGTTTCAAGATCAAAGAGAAGATTATAAAAAAGGGTAAAAAGTGTTAGAGGACATTACATATGTTAAAGTGTCCAAAAAATAGTTCAGGTACCTATGCCATAGGAATCCCAAACTCATGAGGTGAGAAGGTCTTCCAGGGTAAGAAAGGAACCTCAATGTTTTTCTCTATCTCTTAATTATTTTTTACTCACTAACAATGGAGAGCCAAAGTTATTTGAATAAGAAATATAGGAAGATGTTAGGAAGAAGTGGGAACTAGAAATGGATTAAGAACATCAGTCTCTCATTGAAAATCAGACTTGAGATTTTGTAAACCCACCTAAAGGTAAGAAAACATTACAAAACAAGTGGGTGTATATAATTAAAGAGGATGATGGAGCTAAGAAAAGATACAAGGCCTGGTTGGTGGTAAAAGGGGTTACACAAAAGAAGGGAATTTATTTCAATGAGAATTTTTATCCATTGGTGAAGTTGACTTCTATTAGGATTATTTTTGGGATAGTGAAAGCAAAATACTTGCGCTTAGAGAAACTGGATGTGAAGACTGCATTCCTCTATGGTGATTTAGAGGAGGACTTATACATGAAGAAACTATAGGGATATGAGGTCATAGGGAAGGAGAACATGGTATGTAAATAGAAGAAGAGCTTGTATGGCCTAAAACAAGCTCCATGATAGTGGTACAATAAATTTTATAGTTTTATTGTGGAACAAGAATACTCTAGGTTTCATTCAAACCATTGCATATATGTCAAGAAGTTTGATGATGGTAGTTACATTATCCTATGCCTATATGTGGATGACATGTTTGTTGTAGGTAAGAACATGTAGGAAATAAAGGTACTCAAGGAACAACCTAGTAATTAATTTACTATGAAGGATTTGGGGGTAGTAAAACAAATCCTTTGTATGAGAATAATTGGGATAGGAAGTAATAAAATCTGAATTTATCTTAGGAAGAGTACATTAAAGAGGTATTAGAGAGGTTTAGTATGTAGGATGTTAAACTAGTTGGGACTCCTTTGGAAGGCCATTTCAAGTTATCAAAGGATTAGTGTCCCAAGATAGAGAAGGAGAAAATATAGATGTCCTATTTACCTTAGTCATTAGTAGTTGGTAGCTTGATGTATGCCATGGTGTGCACTAGGCTAGATATTGCCCATGTAGTGGGAGTAGTAAGTAGGTACATGAGTGATCTTAGTAGAGAGCACTAGAAGGTAGTTAAGTGGATCCTTTGGTACTTGAGAGGGACCATGGGGATAGTTTTAAGATATGGTGGATTGGACACCACTTTTCATGGTTATGTAGATTTGAACATGGCTAGAGATTTAGACATTAGGAAGAGTACAATAGGATATGTATTTACTATAGGTGACATAGTGGTGAGCTAGATTTCATGACTATAGAAACTTGTGGATTTGTCAATCATAGAGGCTAAGTATGTTACTACCATAGAGGCAAGAAAAAAGATGATTTGGTTATAGTAGTTACTTGAGGAGTTGAGGTAAAATTAAGAGGAAGAGAAGATATCTAGTGATAGTCAGAGTGTTATAAACCTAGAAAATAAATTTACTTTCTGATTTAGGATGAAGCATATATAGTTGAGGTACTATTTCATGAGGAAAACTTTAGAGAAAGAGAATTTGAAGTTGTAGAAGATTCATACCAATCATAATCCTATAGACATGATGACCAAAGTGGTCATAAGGGAGAAATTGAAGCTATGTTCAGCTTTGGTTGTCCTTCACAAATAATAGTAAAGGGTTCAAAAGCTTGTTAAGAGAAAATCTATCTCCAATTGGGAAATTATTATGTTATGGAGCCTATTCACACATTACAATTTATTTCAAATATTATACATTAAAATGTATTGTACACTCTTAATGTATTCTTGCTAAGGTTTAGGACCCCTTTTCTTGAGAGTATAGATACATGGTTTATCTATATTTCTATATGTGTATTGTCATCACCCATGATTAATGGGGAATTATTATGGGTTGTCTTAGCCCATGGTTTTTATACCCATTGTTTTATAAAACTTTTATGTTAGTTACCTATTGTTGTATTATAAATGGACATACAGTAGGTAATACATTGGTAGAACTAAGTTTGATGAGGATGACAGTTGCCGGCATCGGCAGGCCAAAACCTTAAAAAATAACAAAAATATCCAATATGTTTGTTCTTATCATCCCTGATATTCATCCCTTATTTTCATCTCATTCCCTTTCACTATGTTGCCCTATTTCTTCACCACCTCACAAATTTTTAGCTTGTTAATCTCTTCTAATCACCCATTCAGCTTGTCAATCTCTTCTAACAAGATGATTAATGCATACCTTATCTCTTCAACTTCTTATCCACCCATACTTTGTTTCCCCTCATTTTTCTTAACCCTTTATCCATTTTCATTATATTTCTAGATTGACAAGCTGAATGGGTGATTAGAAGAGATTAACAAGCTAAAAATTTGTGAGGTGGTGAAGAAATAGGGCAACATAGTGAAAGGGAATGAGATGAAAATAAGGGATGAATATCAGGGATGATAAGAAAGTAACTAGGACAGCAACAAGAAATAAAATTAATAATAGTTCTGGTGACCCCCACATGGTTATTTATGTTTTAGTTTAAAAATTTAGATACATGGGTCATAAATGTGATTGTATTTAGTTTAAGTGTGTATAATAGGTCATGATGATAATTTTTTACTCAAGAATTAGTTACAACATGCATAAGGATCAATAATAGCACATTTAACTCTCTCATGTGGTGCCTTGACTTTGTAATATACTTGAATGAAATAGAGTGTGTGAATCTGGGAGAGTTTGTTGAGCATAGCTCCAAATAACGTTTGTGTATTTTAATTATGAGAAGACTGATATGAGAGTGGATTGTACTCTTATTGGCTTGTAATAATATCTAAGCAAGTGTTCTTGGTGGATGTAGGCCACATTGCATGAACCATGTTAAATCTTGTCTTCTTGTTGTGCATTTTAATTTTTGTTCTTTATGTATGTTCATTGTTTTTGTTATTATGATTTTTGAAATTTTTATATATTAATTTATGATTTATTCCTCACATCAATACTATCATCTCTATTGAACTTCTACACCTACCTACCTCTAGTGCATCCATGTATCATCTACTCTAAATGTGTGAATTGAAAATTTATAATTCTTAGCCTAAAACCTATCAGTTATATAGTTGGGAAATTAATCACCACATACCTTGAAGGTCAACCATCACTCAGTGAGGGAGATGAAATGACTTGTAAGTATCCTCTTTGTAATCAAAAAATTTATACTTGTTTTAGGTTCTACAACTACTTATTTTTTGTTCATGTATAAATATGTAGCATATTCAACCAACCAAGGGTCATTTACATACATAATCATACTATTAGATGAAATGCCTAGTGTATCTACTCTATTATACATCAATTATACATTATAGTATTATTTTGCCTATTAACACTCATTGAATAGAAGCTAAATTTGTGAAAGCATCATACTTCTACTTTATTGAATGTGTGTTATTTAGTTTTATCAAAATTATCACTACGTAAATTCAATCATTATAGTTATGAGTTGTATCTAATACATAGTTTACCCCCATTCACCTAGTCTTGTGCCATTGTAGAGAGGATAAAAATGGGCTATGAGTTAGTCAAATCAGGATATATATTTTTTAGAATGTGTGGATAATATCACCATATCCTATTTAATACCATCTGATACCAATGATTCAATATGATTTTATGTCTATGTGAAATTTTCTTATTTTTTCTTTTATGGGTCAATGTGTATGCTTCTTTTCCATCTTTGTCTATGATGTCAAGGTTTGACTATGCATCCAATACAAAAACTTTTCTCCTTCTCTTAAAATATTAGCTCTACCTTCAACACAATGTTTTATCCTATAAAATGGTAAAATAAGGTGGGTTGATATGACCCTAACCACTAATTTTTTAATGGTCGAGCACTTCCTAAATATCCAATAATCCAAAGAGGGAAGTGAAATTGTTTACTAAATTTGACCCTATAGGTCAAATTAGGGCCCTTATAGGTAAAAATTTGACTTATTAGATGTTTTAGTGGGTCTAATTTATTGTCATGGGGTGTATTATATGTTATTATATGTCATTTAATGTCATCTTAGCCTTGGTCTTAGTCATATTAGTCAATTTATCATTTTGAGTCATTTTGGGGGTCATAAATAGAGCATATAATAGGTTGTATAATCTCCTTGGTAAATGTCAAGATTATAAAAGGTGACATCACATCTTGTGTCCTAAGAGGTCTGAATCAACTATTATAACTGAAATGTGGTAGGTTCTTTAGAAGAAAGGGTAGTTTTCTTGAAAAAAAGAGTTTGGCACTTATACAACCCATGGGGAAGTGTGCCACATGGGAAAATATAATGTAATGTCCTTTCATCTTATTCAAGCTTATTTAAAAATTTTAAGTACTTTATAAGTGTTAAAATTGTGATAAAACTATTCTACTCCTTTTTCACCCTTTAGGCACACAAAATAAGTCTTTAGGTTTGTACTTGTTATGGTTAGTAGGAGAAATTCTAAGTCAAAATCCTTTGGGATGTGAAATTAAACTCAAATACATTCATTTCCATAGAAATATTTGAATAATGGTGTCTTGTGCTTTGTGAACAATCCTCATGAAGTTGATTGTGATTTTTTGCCTACTATTTCATGCACCCTATAGGTTTTGCTCCATTTTGGGAAAGTACATACAAATTAGCTATTGATATTGGTTACATATAATTTTTCATTCCTTATATAATTGTCTCCATATTTTTTTATCATTTAAAGGTGTTTTGATATGCTAATCATCTCAAGTTGTAGGAGGGAGCACTTTTCTGTGCAACATGCATGTTTCCACCATTCTAAGACTTTCATGATTTTATGGTCACTTAAAGGGGTTGTGTTAGTTTAATTTTCATGATTAAAATTTTATTATTATTCCCTTTACCTTTCAACTCCATTATTCAAATCATTTCCCATGAGTGCAGTCATAGAACACCATACAGTCACCTCTTCACCCATTTTCACTTGCTACCATGATTGAATCACATATAATGGAGGTATATAAAACATTAATGGAGTTTTAAATATGGTTTCAATGTGTTAATAATGATATTAATAAATAAATTTTCTTTTGACCTTATAAGGAATGTAGAAGGGAACTTGCAGTCATACACAAAAGTTTCATACAGTCCACCATTGGAAAGTGCATCTACAAACATTGTTATTAATGTCATGCTAAAGGTGAGGGATTGGGAAATGTTTTAATATTTAAAGATTTATAATTATCATTTGAATACTTGATGAGGTCATATGATGTGTTCACAAATATAATTACCTTGTATATGGTCCAGTCTACTTTACTGCTTGTGTGTGAGAATGCTCATTCACAGGTGTACCGCAGAGCTTTGAGAGTTATTATGTGGGGATTTTAGACATGGAAAAATACTTAATTTGGATTATAATATTTTAATTTTAAATTTTATACTTGTTTTATGTGTAAGTGGGACAAAATGAAATGTAAGCTACTTTGAAAGAAATAAAGACTGAGTACAGGGCTTTTTTCCTAAAAAGAACAAAATAGAGATCCTTAGTGTTTTGTTGGTATCTCATAGTAGGGTTGTAAAGACCTTTTATGAATTTTGATAACCATGAATTGTATTATCCATAATATTGAATATCCATGCAAATTTTATATGGCATAATATTGGTTTAAGGTCATGTTTTGAGGGTTCAAAGTTGCCCAAAAATATACTAAAAACCTACATTCATGTCTACAGGTTTTGAGCTATAAAAGAAGAACCTTATATCTAAAGCTACCAAGTTAAAACATGTTCACATAATGTATTATAATTACATGATGAAGATAAAATTTTGCCTCAATGATTTTAAAATAGATTATTGAGGATCAAGGTGGTAAGTCCCACACACATCTACATGCTTCTTTGTATCACAAATATGCACCTACAACCACTATGGATGACTGTGAAAGACAATGAAAATAGAAAGGGTGATTAGAGGGATGGTTTAGGATTGGAAAGGTGAGTGGAAGGTTAAAATAAATATCAAATGGTATTAGGGGATTCAAAATATTCCTATAATCACTTTAATCAAAACCTAAACACACATGATCACCTATAGGTGCAACATTTTAGAGCAAAATATAGTCATGAAAGAACTCAGTCTTAAGAAGTTCAAAGTGATAGAGAATGACTGAGCAAGGTGAAAAAGTGAATTAAAAAATTATAAAATGATCCTAAGAGATTCAAAATGCATTTTAGACATTTTATCCAAGGTCAAATCATGTAGGATATCTACAGGAGTGGTGTCAAAAGAGCAGGACACAGTCAGGCTTTTGTATTTATAGTCTTGAGAGGTCAGGTATGTAAAGGAGTGTATGAAGAGCTGAATTTAAGGGAAAGCTCAAGACACCTTAATTATGAACATAATAGTATCATGGCACTCCAAATGTAGACATAAATAAAATAAATAACTCTAAAAATATAGTTCACAGTCCATAGCATGATACACTGCACATAGTTCTTTTGCTTAGAAATCTATCTTGGGACTTGAAGCTTTTAGAGGGTCAAATGACCTAAAAAAGGGATAGGTTTTTATGTATAGGGTTTATAGGAATTGAATAATCTTGATAATATATTTTCCATTATCTGATTAAATAGAGGAGTGGCTTATGTTTTGTCTTAGATAGAGGTTACTCCCTTTATGTGCAAATTGATAGGTTTGGAAGAAAGGAAGTGATAAGGTGAGCCAAAAGTTGAGTGAGAACTTAAGTAATGTTTATGGAATTTAAATAAATCTAAAATAACATTAATATCATCTTAAATAAGTTTTAAATCTAACAAGTATACCAAACCTATAAATATTATAGTTAGGCTTATGGGTAGGGTTTTGGCCTAAAAGAGAAATGGATAATCACTTTAACTCTCCAAATGAGGTGAAAATTCAAAACTATTATGGAATGTTTTTATTATCATTATGGAAGTTTTTAATCTTATGTAATGCAAAGGAACCCAATTATATGGCTTCGAACACAAAGTTTGTAGGCAAGCCTATTGGGCATGGTGAGTCTTTGAGCTCAAAGAGGAGGTCATTTTAAATTCCATCTCAAGGAAATAATTAAAATGGATTGATACATGTTTAAAGGGTATTTTTAGACATGGAAAATCTTTTATAATGTATAATAATTACACATAAGTTATTGTTGGGCTCAAGACCAACATTAGGCCTGTCCAAAGCAAAGGAAGAGGTCAACAGGCTAGTTTGAAGTGCTCATATCTTATTAGAGGATTTTCATGGATGAAAAATGAGTTTATGGAAGTTATTAAGTGTCCTAAACATCACATTAGTGTAATTTTTCTACAACTCCATCATTAGAACTTTATGAACAGACCTTAAGGACAAAAACTACCTAAAATCCTTACAAACCCTCAATCAAAATGAGATGGAGAAAATGAAGATGGAAAGATAATAAAATGGCATTTAAAAAAAAAAAAATTATTGGAACTTTTAGATAACTCTCTTTGTCTCCTCCCCACCCTTTTGAGCTATATAGAATTGTATGAACAGGGTGCAAAATATGGTTTTTATGAATATTTTATGCATTATGTGGATTCCAAGAGGTTATAATAGATGAAACAAAATTTATGAGGAATCTTGAGAATTTTTATAACTCCCCATGTTAATTTAATGTCTCATAACAACTCTTAAGTACCTCAATAGGAACTCTCATCTCAATTAATCAAAATTAGCATAGTGACCAAGCTAGTGAGAAGGGTGGAAAACTTCAAGTGAGCTGATTATAAGATGTGACTAATGAATATAAGTATATGGAGTGTCTTTAAAGGTGTCATCCAATCCATTTCATGTAATTTCATGGAAAATTTATGCCTTTTTGGAGGCCAAGGGTGCAGGGTGCATGAAAGAATAGTTTTTGGACTACATATGATTATGGCTCCTTCCCAGATGATTCTAGAGACTAGGCATTCAACCAATGCATAGAGAGGAATGTATGATATCATTCCCATTAATTAAAACAATTAGAACTATCACTAATAAATTTTGGGATGTTTAAATAGGTCCAAATAATGAAGGTATTTTTTTTAGCCAATATGAGGAGTTTCATGCCACTTCTCATGAGTTTTATGACTGAAATGGACACTTATGCTTCCTAATATTAAAATTTTCATCCCACATCATCTTATAATGAATAAATAACTGATTCTCTTAGATTTACAAGTGTTATTATGACCCTTGGACTTCTCTCTTCTCCTCTCTCTCTCTCTCTCTTCAAATTCTATAAGAACTAGCCATTTTGGCCATTGTAACTTATGCTACACTTGAGTATCGTGAAGCTCTTATCATTTTCATACCTTTTGATAAATAATAATACTAATTTTTACCTCATCATGATTCTTAATAGTGTGTTAAACTTTAATGTTGGATCTTGTTTAATGAAGACTATAGATTCCTTAGCATGTTTCATTCTATTTTAGTTGGAAAGCTTATTCTTGCAGGGCATGTGAAGTGTTATTGGAAGTGTTAAGGTTGAGTGATTTGGTTTATTCAAAATTTACATTAAATTCATCTTTTCTAGTCCTCCTATCCTAAACATTCATCCATAACCTCATAATGTAATATTGATGTGAGAAGATGCATTTTAGAGAAGTGTATGTTTGGATAGTCTCTTGGTTTCAAGTGTAACATGACGTTGGTTGGAAGTCATCAATTTATTTGGTGTATCACCTCCCTTAGGATAGTTTTCTTTTATTTATCTCTTTCTCTTTCCCAAAAAAAAAATGTTAGGTGTAGTAGTGATCCAAAGTGGCACATCAAAGGAACTAGTCCTACCTAGAGATTCAACTTATCATTAGGCTACCCACAAGTTTAAAGGTGTTTCCATTATGCCAATTAGATGAGGATATCTTATAAATCTCCTCAAAGTGTGAAAATACAAGTGAAAATAATTTTTCACATACCTGATGGGACTCTTAGTTCAAGAGGTTGAAATATTTTTGGTGTTATCTTTCAATAATCAGCCTTTTCAGGTATCCATACAAACATCAATGCAGACTTGTTGTTCCTAAAATCTATCACTCATTTTTGGGGATAACATATCAACTATTTTGGTCTTACAGGCCAAAATTATCTCTTCCCTTCTCAAAAAATGTTCTGAGTGCTCCAACTCTTCAATTATTTAAGCTTTTTCAGCTAAGGTACTCGTAGGTTCAACAGGTTCAACAACTTCAATAGGCGAGCTCTCACAAAGAAACAAGTTCCCAACAATTAGGCATTTCAAGGCTGGTTCAATGTCGAGGTTCAACCAAAAGGTCCATCGGTAGGCTTCAAACAAAAGATTGAACCATTGAACCATTGAACCCCACCTCTAAAGGTTCAAAGGTTCAATGGGTTTAAAGGTTCAATGACATCGGCATACTTAAAGAGTTAAGTGCTTTGGAAAGTTTAAAAGCTCAATAAGTTGTTGGGAAATAAACCGGAAGCACACAATTGACTACTAAACCAAGCAACTTAATATGCGTAAATTAACCAGATTTACCAAGTAACTAGAATTCAGAATAACACAAGATATGAGAGACAATACACAACTTGTATTAACACTTTATATAGAAAAGAATACAATAAAGAAGATGCCACTTCTTCTCCACCACCTTACAGAGGTTTCCCACACCTCAAGTGAATAGTAATTCTTCTCCCCAAAGCTCTCCCTCTCAGGTCCCAACACCCAACTCAAATACAGAGTTGGTGTTCACCTCCTGTGCTCCACGCACACCACAAGTGCTACACACACTCCACAAGCACTCCACGTGCTCCACAAGTACTCAAGGTACTTCAAGTAGATCTCCCATGAACTTGCAATAACCTGCACTTCAATAGACCATACTTATGGAAGGAACTCCCTTGCCTTCCCCTTTGCTTTATCTGAGTACACACCTGTACTCCAAGTAGATCCTGCCTGATACTGCTCCCTGTTATGTTGCTGTCTATATGATCCTGCACACCTGCAAATCAAACACGGTTCTGCTCACCTGTGAACCTTGACCTTGCACACACATACACCTACAGATCAATGATCTTACTTACCATGTAGATCACTCTACACCCTGAAGAACCCTTGTCCTTGCCTCACCAAGTCCTTATGATTCTCCAACCAGTACCAAGCTTGGCACTGATAGGGAACTAGGAGGAGCACCCTTACTCACTTCACACACAGAAGGAGCAAACTTTGCTCAACTCAAACTAGAACACTTTTCCAATACAACCATGAGTCTATTATATAGATCTCATCCAAACAATGATTAGACATCTAATTACAATAATTAAATCCATAGATCTCAGTCTAAAAATAGATCTCTTCATGCAAACACTTGGTTCGTTAGCTAACTGCCTGTAATTATCTCGCAGTCGAACCACACAGGCAACCGACGTCGATCCCTGTCCACCTGGGGGTCGCCGACGCCGACCGATCTATGACCGACGTCGGTTGCTTCCTTGTCTAATACTGCCGACGTCGGTTGGCCAAACCAAATGCCAGTCTCTGTGACACTCAGCAACTCATCCTACAACCTCCTCCATGTCTGCATTAGTGAAGCTTTTAGCTCCACAACCTAACAATCTCCCACTTGGAGATAAACAGCTGCATTGTACCTTTACCTGTACTCCATCTAATCTGTTTCCTGGTTTGTATCCCTCTTCAAGCTCAACCCTAAAGACAACCCACCACACAACCTGTGATGTACCTCCTGTCATCCGAGTACCCTACCACATCCGAACCTACAAACACATGTAGTGAAGTCCTGACCCTGCATGTATACCTGCTGCTCGTCCCTCTCAAATACCTGAGAACTCACTTCCCCGAATTGGCTCCTAACTCTCTGACAGCTCCCACTGCATGGGAATACTTAGGTCTATACCAGACCTCATGTGATTTTGAACACTGTACCTGTCCAGCCCTTAGTGTGCTCCGGCTTTACATCCTGAACCTCACCAACACCTGATTCACATCAGCTCCCACTCGAGACAAAATCAACCAGTGATCTCCATGTCTCCCATGTCAAAGAATTCCACTGCTCCAAACTCCTCATGACATGCCACTGAACTAATCTTACCCTTAGCTCAGCGAAACCCTGTATGTACACCCCTGCTAGCTAGCATACTATCCACATACAGCAAAAGAATGATGTCATGACTCATCATCCCCCTGGTAAGGCAAACCACAGTAGTTACCCTGACACTGACTGAAGCCATGCTTCATCCTCCACCTGTCAAAACCTGCACCACTGTCTTGCAGCTCCACAAGACCATATACCTTGGTCTTCCGTCTCACGTATCTGTTCTCTCTATTCTTCTACTAAGGTATCCATTCATCTCTGTGCTTCCATCCAGCTGGCAATCCTACCAAAAACACCTGTTTGGTTCTCCTCCAAGGAATCACATCCTCATCCATGCCAAGCTCACACCTGTTTCCTGGATCCTTCCTGCTCTACAATCAGCAACATGTATAAAGAAGAGGAACAACGAATTTGAGGGCCTACTTACGCCTTCAGTCCTCTGTATGGGTGTTTGAGACTCCTTGACAGCTCGCTGTCCACCCAAAATCCGTTACAGTGACCGACCTCGGTCACTCCACAGTCTGCATCTGACCGACGTCGGTTCCCATGCGTCTGTCCCTGACTACCGACCCTGCGGTGTCCCTGCTGCTGACGTCGGTCCTATGACCGACATCGGTATTACATACTGCCGACGTCGGTCCCCTGACCAACGTCGGTCCCCTGACCGACGTCGGTCTTACCCTGCCCGACATCGCTGACTTCGGTCTGCACATGACCGACATCGGCACCTGTCTGTTCGACGCCGGTTCCTCTTGACTGACATCGGTACCTGTGTTTGCCTGTGAGTGATGACTTTTTACCCGCGAGCTTCTTTGAATCAATACCCATGTCCAAACTACCCTGCTCAGAAGTATCCAGCCACATCCACTGGGTTCTGTCCGCCATCTCCTTCATAAACACCAAGGCTTTCCAGTTCTTAAGCCTGTCAAATATATCTGTCTTCCGCTTAAGAACATGCATCTCCTTCCTGCTCATGTGACCAAGCCTACGAAGCCACGTCTCCGCAACAAAAGAGGAATCAGTAATATAAACAAGTAGATAAAGAATACCTGTTTTCTTACCACTAGCTAATTCAAGTGCATCCGCTGTGAGAGTTCTTGTGCATCTCTCATCACCCAATCTTTTTGAATAAATTAGCCATATCTCCAAACCTGGGACCTGCATGACCTTCATCAACACCTGTGTGTTGGCCGCCTGCAATTTCAGCTTCACTTCCCCTTTGCCAATTCTTTGGCAAGGCTCACCAGCTCCTCTACTTAGGGCTGCATGGAAAGAGGCAACCGAATCTTTTATCCAAGATTTAACTTTATCCAAGAAACCTCCAAGAACATCCTATGCAATAACACCTGCAACATCTGCTTCTTTAGTTTCTTCATGCTGATCTGTTACCAACCAACAATAATCTTTTACCTGCTCTTTCTTTCCATAAGACCGTGAGTAACCATCTGTGCTTTTCAACTCCTCCATTCTTAGCTTACTTTGATCTGTTGTTGCTCTACTCCCACTCAATCAGAAACCCCTGAGAGTGCCCTGTAACCAAACACAAAACCTGCTTCCTGCAACCTTAGCTCTAATACCACGTGTTGGTGGTATCAATCTATGAGCCAACAACCTTGCTCTGATACCACGTGTTGAGAAATAAACCGGAAGCACACAATTGATTACTAAACCAAGCAACTTAATATGTGGAAATTAACCAGATTTACCATGTAACTAGAATTCAGAATAACATAAGATATGAGAGACAATACACAACTTGTATTAACACTTTATACAGAAAAGAATACAATAAAGAAGATGCCACTTCTTCTCCACCACCTTACAGAGGTTTCCCACACCTCAAGTGAACAGTAATTCTTCTCCCCAAAGCTCTCCCTCTCAGGTCCCAACACCCAACTCAAATACAGAGTTGGTGTTCACCTCCTGTGCTCCATGCACACCATAAGTGCTACACGCACTCCACAAGCACTCCACGTGCTCCACAAGTACTCAAGGTACTTCAAGTAGATTTCCCATGAACCTGCAATAACCTGCACTTCAACAGACCATACTTATGGAAGGAACTCCCTTGCCTTCCCCTTTGCTCTATCTGAGTACAACCTGTACTTAAAGAATAATTGTGTTGCTGTCTAAGATCCTGCACACCTTCAAACACGGTTTTGCTCAGTGAACTTTGGCACACACATACACCTATAGATCAACCATTGTAGATCACTCTACACCCTGAAGAACCCTTGTCCTTACCTCACCAAGTCCTTATGATTCTCCAACCAGTAAAGCTTGGCACTGATAGGGAACTAGGAGGAGCACCCTTACTCACTTCACACACAGAAGGAGCAAACTTTGCTCAACTCAAACTAGAACACTTTTCCAATACAACCATGAGTCTATTATATAGATCTCATCCAAACAATGATTAGACATCTAATTACAATAATTAGATCCGCAGCTCTCAGTCTAAAAATAGATCTCTTCATGCAAACACTTGGTTCGTTAGTTAACTGCCCGTAAAGCTCGCAGTCAAACCACACAGGCGACCGAACGTCGGCCATCTATGACTGAGTTGATTCCTTGTCTAATACTGCTGACGTCGGTTGGCCAAACCAAACGCCAGTTCCGTGACACTCAGCAAATCCTGCAACCTCCTCCATGTCTGCATCAGTGAAGCTTTTAGCTCCACAACCTAACATAAGTTTGGCAAACTTAAAGAAAATAAGGCTTCAAAAAGTGAAGGTTGAACCATTGAACCGTTGAACCTTGAACCAAAATGGTTCAATGAGTTTAAAGGTTCAACGAGTTCAATAAGATCAAAAGACTTAAAAAAAAGAAGACTTCGAAGAGTGAAGGTTGAACCATTGAATCGTTGAACCTTAAACCAAAATGGTTTAAAGGTTCAAGGTTCAACTATTTCAATAAATTTTGAGAGACTTAGAAGAACAAAGGATTCGAAGAAAAAATAATGAAGCATTGAACCGTTGAACCTTGAACCAAAATAGTTCAAAGTTCAAAGGTTCAACGGTTCAAGGAATTTCAAAGTTCAAAGGAAACCTTTGAAGGAAGGAAGTAGAAGATTACAAAGACAAGTTCAAAGAGATGGTTTAACCAAAGAGGAAAGAAGCAATTGAACCAAAGAAGTGATTGAACCAAGGAGCTGATAGAATCACCCGAACCATTGAACCAATAAACTCTCATGGTTCAAAGGTTCAAGGTTCAATGTGGTTCAAGTGACCAATGACCAATGATGTCCCCACAGACATCAAATTCAAGGTAATAAAATGCCCATTTATTTTCAAATATGGTGTAGAACCTTAAAACTAAACTCAATGACTAGCTAAAGAAGAAGCTGAAAGAGCCAGCAAAAAGGGAAAAGATAGCCTAAGAGCTCAGATCATAAGAAAGAGATAAAATGTGATAAGAGAAGAGGGAACAAGAGGGAAAGGCTAGAAATATCTACACAAAAGTTACTCCAGTAGTGAAATAGTCCACTAGGTGGACATCAGAGAGTGTGAGCACTCAGGGATGTAGCCTATTTTTCTCCATTGAGTAAAGGTGAAGTGGACAGTTGCGTAAATATCAAAAAGAGAACCAAGTAGCCTATACTTTGGATGAGACATTTGAGATGAATTGACATGCCATAGTTAAGGCCAATGCCCTGTTCCAGCATGACTCCTTGAAAAAACTAAAAATGCAATCAAGGAATTGAATGTAGCATGGGCCATTTTGTGAAACAAACTGCCAAGTCTTTCTTAGCTGCTATATATTGTAATCTCTTATTTTATGCAAAGGAGATATTTTTGTTATCAGAAGCAACACTCTGCCCAAATTGGAAGGCATTACTGAGACTTTGAGCTCAGATTGTTAATCATATTTCATTATTTGAATGAGAAAGCAAGTGACTTTTTAGACTTTGTGCTAGAATAACTTATGTTGTTTAGGAAATTATTCTTATGTCTATTTCTTGAATGTGTTCTTTTCCATTTAATTAAATAAGTAGAACTAGTGGAAGTAATCAGGAAGGCGTCCTAAAGCCAACTATGGAGAGACTTTATGCTGCCATAATTGTCTTTAGTGTGTTTGTTTGTTTCTATGTAAAGGATTTTGGGATGAATTTGTGCCCCCATTGTCCTTCGTATTTCACTCTTTGGTAGTTGAGGTGGAGACTTTGTGCTACACCTCATTCTACTATGTTACTACACCCTATTACATTTACTTGTCACTACCAAAAATATTCATGTTGTTTGCTGAATAGCACTTTTGAAAGAAGAGAAGTGCCTTCTATCATTTCACTAAGATTTCTCCTTTGATTTATGAACATCATCTCTGAAAAAAGAGAGATGGATGGGAGATGGATGGGGTTGTCCTACCCTTGAGTGTTATTTTTAGCTTATATATATAGTATATAGCACCTTATAGTTATAGGGAACCTCTCCTTGATGAGAGGAGAGATTCGTCCCCTTCTGATGTGGTAAACTTGCACATTTGGATGATCAATCTCCTTATGCTATGGTTGAAGCAACCTATTTTGCCCATCAATTAGCTAGTGATAAAATATTCACCCAATAGTTTTCGGTGACTCTGTTGGGGAATGTTTAGTGTAGTTTGAAGCCTCAAGCTTCAAATTAAAGCAGTCCTTATCCTTATCCATTTCAACTTTACACTCTAGTGGATCCATGGTATACCAGAAGCTAGAGATCTAAAAATATTGTTGAACTTGTATTTGAGTTGGTATAACAAAGTGATTTTGACCTATTTCTTTCTCCATATCACCTTCAGAGAATCAAGAGTTTTCCTCCTACAAAAGTCAGGTCTCCATTACCAAGCAAAACATCCATTTTTATTGTTAGTAGAGCTTTATCAATACATACCCCTTAGACATTTGTTATCCCTCCCTTCAGTAGTCAAATCATGGTAGTTTAAGGCCCTTAGGGTAACTCTTTTAGTCCACTCAATCTAACTCCACCTCTACATGAACTACACATAGTTCAAAGAAGAATTTCTCCAAATTCTTTAGTGATGGGAGAGTTCATCCTAATGAACATATTGTAGCCTTCAACATCGCTTGTGGCATGATAGGTGTGGAGTATGAAGACGTAGCAGTTAGCTTATTTGTGGAAACATTGTAAGGAGCTACTATAGACTAGTTTTATCATCTATAAGCCCAGACTATGACTGACTAGAACATCCTCAAAGCCAAATTTGAAGCCAAGTTTAAGCCTATAGAAGATGCACATGCCCTACTAGCCCAGCTCACATAAATAAAGAAATAACCTCATGAACCTATGAGGGACTTCATATCTAAGTTCAAAAATCAGAGGAACATGATTCCTACCATTGCTCAACCAACAATTGAGAATCTCAAATGCTTCTTCATCAACTCTTAGTTGCTTAAAGTGAGTTTTTTGCTAAGATGTGCTAGACACATAGACCTTGCTACAGCTCAGGATTTGGCCACTGAGGTGGAAGATGATCTTATCTTGGCAAAAAAGATAAGAAGAGATAATAACAGAGGCAAATCTTCATCTTCTAAATTTTCATCTACAAGCACCACTGATCTAATGGTGCAAAAGCTAGAAAATGAGTTGCTAGCTCTTAGAAAGCAAATGGCACAAGGGATTTCTACTCTTCCTTCATACCGAGATGTACCAAGGATAACATTTACCAATCAGTCATATCAAGAAAATGTTACCAAGAATCAAGGGCAGCCAAATTTCCTTCCTCCCCCATTAGGGAAACTTACCATTGAAGCACCTCCAACCAATTTAGTAGTTGGATATCTTGAAGTAGAATCTGATTTATCCTTCTAGCTTGAGTTTAACCTAGAAGATGACACTAATCTCTTTGTAATAGACCAAGAAGAATCAACTGGTGACTCTAACATTGGTTTCCTAAATTACCAAGATGAACCTAGAAGTAAAAGTGAAGCATTTGATGGATCATACATTGTATTCACTTGGTCCCAGAACCAATTAGCCCAATAAGCTAATAAGCAAAAAATAGGGGAGCGATCTCAACCAACAATTTCAATTGTTAAGCGAGGAACCACTCTACTTTTTCAATCAAAGGACCCAGTGATCACTAAAAAAATAAGTACCTCAAGTATGCCTTCACCTTCAACTTCAATTTTGTAGATTAGTACCCCCCTCCTAAAAACTAAAAGGATGAACTACCTTCCCCTATTCCTAATTCATTTTAAAAATTTGATATAATTGACCATGTCAATAAAACCAAAATTCCAATGTCTAAATTTGAATTCATGTAATCCAACCCTAAGTAGTTAGATAAGTTGGTTCAATGTGTAAAGAATAAAACTATCCCTATAGGACCAGCTATTACAAAGGTGACTCCCACATCCACCCAAAATAACCTTGTCATTACTCCTCCTACTACTCCCAGGAGGACAAAACCATTTTATGTCTCTCTACTGATAAATGGACACTAGCTAAACAATTTCATCATAGACTCAGGTGCATCTGACAATGTCATGCCTACCAAAGTGGTAGACTCTCTTGGACTCACACTAACCAAGACCTTTGGGAGATGTTTCTCCATGAAAAATAAATAAGTGCCACTATTGGGACAAATCAAGGATGCCCAATTTGCATTTGCAGCATTCCTAGACAAGAGAATTAAGATGATAGTCCTTGTAGCCAATGTCCCAGCCTCATATGGCATTCTTCTTGGGTGAAATTTCTTTAAGGATGTTGGTGGCGAGTTAAGTATGGACCTATCTAAAGTGAGGATCCCTGTCAAAGGTGTCATGCAGAGACTACTCCTTGAGAAGGAAGCAAAATATGTTGTCACTCAAACATTAGCGCCTGAAGCTCAAATTTTGTTTGAGTCTTAAGGCGTTGGTAATTACTTCCTGACTATAGAGGATGTTCCTATCCTAATTGATGAAACTTTTGAAGATGACAATCTAAAAATGGTTTAGACAAAATAGTAGAAGGATTTGTAGAATGTAATACAAGTGTAGAAGAATACTCCCCTCTAATTAAAGAAAAATCTAAGGAAAAATTAGTTTCTGATGATGTCTGAATTATAGAATTTGATGGCAACTATTCCTCTACTAGTTCTAGAGCTTAGATTGTGTTGATATCTCCTCAAGGAGATATTTTCCTTCTTCATACAAGTTATAGTTCATCAACACAATCAATACTACTGAATATGAATCACTACTGCTCAGATTGAAGGTCGCTCAAGGTAGTGGCATCAAACTCCTTCATGCCAAGGAGATGCTGAGCTAGTGGTTTGTCAGATGAGGAACCTATATCAAACCAAGAATAAAAGATTTCATCATTACCACAATCTAGTTTGGGATCAAATTGAAAGCTTTGATACTTTCATTATCTCTACAATACCCATGGAATTTAATGACTGAGCTGATACATTAGCTATTTCTATAACTCTTTTAGTTCCTCACCCAAATTTTAAGGGAGATAGATACACTATCAAACTGGTCTTTCGACTAAGTGTTCCTAAAAATGCTAATCATTGGCAAGTGTTCAATGGAAACAACTAAATCATCACCTTTTTGGAATAAAAAGATAGCTTTGAACAGCTTCACTTCAAAGGCAGTGAGCCTTAAAAACTTGAATCAGCCCTTGAAACAAGTTCAAATTTAGAGGAAGAATTCCTGCAACTCAAAGGGAATAAAATCTCAAAAGGACTAGTTTCCCTTGATAAACTATTTGACAAGCATGAAAGGTTCATCAAATAGCAACAAATGGATTCGAGCTCCTCCCAGAACTTTGATCAGATAAATTTGGGTACCAAGGAAAATCCCAAGATGGTGAACATTGGGAAGTGCTACACTCTAGAGAAGAAGCTCAAATTCACTGACCTACTTCACCATTACATGGATGTTTTGGCATACTCCTATGATGATTTGAAGTCACTCAGGTGTGAAGAAATTTACCATGAAGTTACTCTCAAGAGTTTTTTGGTGCCTTACAAGTAGAAATCTTGGTAGTATAATCCAAAGATATTAGGTACTATTCTATCTAAAATATAGAAAACACTGAACACTAGAATAATTTTCCCAATCCATCATTCCACATGGATTTTAAACATAGTTACTGTGAGGAAAAAGAATGGTAGAATTCACCTCTGCATGGATTTTAGGAATTTGAATCAATCCTCCTTAAAGGATAATTATCCTCTACCCATCATGGATTAAGTCCTTTAGACAGTGACTGGCTCAAAGATGTTATCAATGCTAGATGGATTCTCGAGGTACAATCAAGTGGAAGTTGGCAAAGTAGACCAAGATAAGACTACCTTCACCACACCTTAGGGCACCTTTGTGTATCGAAGAATGCCATTTGGCCTGATAAATGCTGGCACCACTTTTTAAAGAGAAATGGACCTTACTTTCAAAGATGAAATGGGTAAGTTCGTTGTGGTGTACCTTGATGATTTAATAGTCTTTTCCAAGCACCATCCTGATCATGTGCATCATTTGCAATAAGTGATAGAACGATGTCGCCAAAATGGCATTTCTATAAATCTTAAGAAGTCTATTTTTGGGGTATTAGAAGGAAAATTTCTTAAACACATTATATCCTAAGAAGGGAAAATGATTGACTCAAAAAGAGTCAAATCCATCCAAGAGCTTACTCTACCCACAAGTAAGACTATAGTTCACTCTTTCTTCAGAAAGGTGAATTTTTTATGAAGGTTCATTCCTGAGTTTGTTGAGAAGACTCACCACATTGTGGACATGATGAAGGGAAATGCCACTTTCATTTGGACTGAAGAAGGTAAATTGGCATTTTGAGACATCAAGATGGCTATCACCCATTCCTCAATTTTGGTTTGTCCAGATTATACCAAAGATTTCACAATGTACAGTTATGCTTCTGAGCACACACTTTCAGCCATTCTAGTTCAATAGAACAAAGAAGGTGTGGAATCTCCCATATCCTTCATGAGCTAACATCTTAAAGCTTATGAACTAAAATATTCAAATATAAAGAAGCATGCTTATGCAGTGGTAAAGGTAGCAAAGCACTTCCATTTTTACATCCTAAATTCATACATTATTGCCCTAGTTCTTGATACCACAGTCAAATCCATATTAACTCAGCAAGAGTTTGGAACCAGAAGGGGCAATGGGATTGCTATAATCTTGGAGTTTGATTTAGCTATCACACCAATAAAGCTTGTATGGGGAAGGGTTTTATGCCAATTAATTACCAATTATAGACCAAAAGAAATAAGGCATGAAGAAGCCAAAATTGAAGACACACTAATAGTCCTCTTTGTCTCCACCACGAATGAATGGTATTTGAGTATTGCTCATTTCCTTACTTATGGTGAGTGTCCTACTCACCTGTCTCATAAAGAAAATATGACTATCAAGTTAAAAGTTACCAATTTTGTCTTATGGGATAATGGCCTGTATAAGAGGCACCTCGATGGAGTGTTCCTTTGTTGCATGGATAAAGAGCAGTAAAACCAACTTTTAGAGTCCTTCCATAATCTGGCCTATGGAGGACATTTTTATATGCTTGTAACTACCCATAAGATTCTATGAGCTAGGTATTACTGACCTACTTTGTTTCAAGATGCATAAAAATGGGGACGAAGATGTAAACTATGCTAATAGTTTGTTGGAAGACCCAAGTTAGCTGCTTTGCCTCTTAAGCCAGTGGTAATAGAATTGCCATTTTAGTAATGGGGAATCAATTTCATTGGTGTTGTGAACTTGTCTTCAAGTGTTGGACATGATTATGTCCTCATAGCCATAGATTACTTCACCAAATAGGTGGAGGCCATTCTAGCCAAGCATGCCACTTTAGAATTAGTATGCAATTTCTTCAAAGAAAACATCATTTTTAGGTTTGGTGTCCCAACCAAGATTGTGATAGATAATATATCTTGTTTCTTTTCCCATGAGATTACTTAGTTCTATATTTATTATGGGATTACCCTCTCCCACTCTTTTGATTATTTTCTATAAGGGAATGGCCAAGCAGAATCGATTAATAAGAATCTGGTGACCATCATCAGGAAGTTAGTTGATGACAATCAAAAAACCTGGAATAAAACATTGTTTGATGCTTTATGGGTAGATAGAATTATGACTAAAAGGGTGATAGGTATGTCACCTTTCCAACTTCTATATGGTCTTAATGTAGAGGTACCAATCACCCTAAAATTATTAGCATTGATATTGGCAAAGGCGATAAAAAATTAGACATATGAAAGCTCCATTGACAAGAGAATCATGTGCTTGATTGAGCTTGATGAGCAGTGAACTATGGTGGTGGACTGAAATGCTATGCATCAAAGTTTGGTGAAGAAGCTCTTCAACCAGAAAGCAAAAACCCATTATTTTTAGATTGGTGATCAAGTTCTATTAGGGACAAGAGAAGAGAACCAAAGGGAATACATGGGAAATTTGATTCCTTATAGATAGGCCCATTTGCTATTCATCAGCTCAATGGTGAAAATAGTTTCCTACTGAAGTATCAAGATGACATGCTCTTTTCTCTACCTCATAATGGGTAGCATATGAAGCAATTCAATTCTTGAAGTATTAGATAAGATCATTTGTACATATGTATAATTTTTGTATAGTCTTTAGCTTGTTTTGTGTTGTTCATTTTCATTTCTTTTTGGTGCCTTTCTTTTTTGGGTAGCATGATTTCATAGCCCAATGGCATACTTAAAGGCACTAGAGATTCTAGATTCTACTCCCTTTGATTGTTTTTACAATCGATGGAAGTTCCCCAACTAGAGCTAACTATTTTCCCAAAATCTGTCACTCATTTTTAAGGTACAACATATCAATTATTTTGGTCCTACAGGCCAAAATTATCTCTTCCCTTCTCAAAAATGTTCTAAGCACTCCAATTCTTCAATTATTCAAGCTTTTTCAGCTAAAAGGATCTCATAGGTTCAATAGGTTTAACAACTTCAACAAGTGAGCTCTCACAAAGAAACAAGTTCCCAACACTTAGGCATTTCAAGGCTGATTTAACGTCGAGGTTCAACCAAAAGGTCCATTGACAAGCTTCAAACAAAATATTGAACCATTAAAACATTTAACCCCACCTCCAAAGATTCAAAGTTTCAATGGGTTCAAAGGTTTAATGACATCGGCATACTTAAAGAGTTAAATGCTTCGGCAAGTTCAAAAGTTCAATAAGTTTGGCAGACTTAAAGAAAAGAAGGCTTCAAAGAGTGAAGGTTGAATTGTTGAACCATTGAACCTTGAAACAAAATGGTTAAATGAGTTTAAAGGTTTAACAAGTTCAATAAGATCAAAAGACTTAAACAAGAGAAGACTTTGAAGAGTGAAGGTTGAACCATTGAACCTTGAACCAAAATGGTTGAAAGGTTCAAGGTTTAATGAGTTCAATAAAGTTTAAGAGACTTAGAAGAACAAAGGATTCAAAGAATAAAGAATGAACCATTGAACCATTGAACCTTGAACCAAAAAAATTCAAAGTTCAAAGGTTCAAAGGTTTAAGGAATTTCAAAGTTTGAAGGAAAGCTTTGAAAGAAGGAAGTGGAAGATTCCAAAGACAAGTTCAAAGAGATGGTTCAACCAAGGAGGAAAGAAGCGATTGAACCAAGGAGTCACTAGGACTGCCTAAACTGTTGAACCATTGAACCAATGAACTCTCATGGTTCAAAGGTTCAAGGTTCAATGTGGTTCAAGTGACCAGTGACCAGTGACATCCCCACAGACATAAAATTTTAAGGTAATAAAATGCCTATTTATTTTCAAATATGGCATAGAACCTTAAAACAAACTCAGCGACCAACTGAAGAAGAAGCCAAAAGAGCTAGTAGAAAGGGAAGAGATAGCCTGAGAGCTTAGATCATGAGAAAGAGATAAAATGCATTAAGAGAAGAGGGAACAAGAGGGAAAGGCTAGAAATATATATGCAAAAGTTATTCTTGTAGGTGAAATAGTCCACCAGGTGGACATTAGAGAGTGTGAGCACTCAAGGATGGCTTATTTTTCTCCATTGAGTAAAGGTGAAGTGGATAGCTGCACAAATATTAGGAAGAGAACTAGGCAGCCTATACTTTGGAGGAGACATTTAAGATGAACTGATATGCCACAATCAAGGCTGATGCCTTATTCCAGCATGGCCCCTTGATAGAATTGAAAATGCATTCAAGGCATTAAATGTAGCATGGACCATTTTGTGAAACAAAGTGCCAAGTCTTTCTTGGCTGCTATCTATTATAATCTCTTATTTTATGCAAAGGAGATCTTTTTGTTATCAGAAGCAAAACTCTGCCCAAATTGAAAGGCATTACTGAGACTTTAAGCTCAGATTGTCAATCATATTTCATTATTTGAATGAGAAAGCAAGTGACTTTTCAGACTTTGTGCTAAAATAGCTTGTGTTGTTGAGAAAATTCTTCTTATGTCTGTTTCCTAAATGCATTCTTGTCCATTTATTTAAATAAGCAAAACTAGTGGAAGCAATCAAGGTGTCCTGAAGCCAACTATGGAGAGACTTTGTGCTGCCACAATTGCCTTTAGTGTGTTTTTTCTATGTAAAGGATTTTGGGATGATGTTGTACCTCCATTGTCCTTCGTATTTCACTATTTGTTAGTTGAGGAGGAGACTTTGTGCTCCACCTCATTCTGTTGTGTTACTATGCCCTGTTACATTTACTTGTCACTACCAGAAAGATAATTGTTTGCTGAACAACACTTTTGAAAGAAGAGAAGTGCCTTATGTCATTTCACCAAGATTTCTCCTTTGATTTATGAACATCATCTCTAAAAAAAGAGAGATGGATGGTGTTGTCCTACCCCTAAGTGTTGTTTTCAGCTTATATATATAGTATATAACACCTTATAGTTATAGGGAACCTCCCCTTGATGAGAGGAGAGATTTTTCCCTTTCTGATGTGGTAAACCTACAAATTTGGCCAATCAATCTCCTTATTCTATGGTTGAAGCAACCTATTTTTCCCATCAGTTAGCTGGTGACATAATATTCACCCAAAAAGACTCCAAATTTATATCAGTTGGTCAAGTAGCCCAGATTATCCTTTGAAGATTATTTGTAAAATTTTCCTTTGTGTTATTTCTTTCAATGAGTTTTTATGGCTAATTTTGGTGTTGAGTTTTGTCTTACACAAGTTGGTGAGACATATCAAGCTTATGGCACTCCCTATCAGCCTTGGTGTGATTCTTACCAGTCTTGATATGATTATGGTCAACCTTATCATGATCCTTATCAGAACTATATCCAACCTTGTCATGAGTTGTATCAGTCATATGGCCAACCTCCTCAATATATTATTTTTCCTAGTCAACTTAGACACTTCTTAACTCAATCCATTTCTACCTTCAAGAAAACCTTTTTTGGGTATGAGAAGTATATGTTATATATTGATACACTAAGGGGACATGGTCAATATATTCCTAGTAATTTAATTTATCAAGTGATAGATGCATTATATCTGGTCAAAAGAGAGTGGGTACCTATTGAGAGTGCCAATCGGCAAAGGCTCACAAGTGAGATGCTAGATGTGAGTGGCCTAGTTTCATCCTTGGAAGATAGGCTAAAAATTCATGAGAAGCAACCTAACCAAACCTATAATCCTTAATATCCACTTACCCAAAAAATTTATCAATCCTAAATTATTGCTACTCATGAGCCCAATCAATCTTATCAAAACCATTCTTTTCCCAATCAGCTAGAAGAGAGAGTTGAAAAGAGACTTGTTTTTGATGTAAATCTTGATAGGAAAATTGAGTTGGATAATATGCATATGAATTAGTCCATGTAATTATAAAAATAATTGGAATATAAGCCCTCATTTCTATCTCCCATTATATCCCCACCTCAAGAGAAGACATCTAGACATGAGATTCCAAATTGGAAACAAGGTGGAGAATCCAAGCCTAAGGAGATTCCAAGTTTCTTAAATACTTCATCCACTCCTCAATTTGAATCAAAACCTAAATAAAATAATCCTTATCCTAACATCCTAAGATGGAATAAGATGGTGGATTCATGGGGAAATAAAGAGGATAAAAGTCTTGATAAGGAGTGTGAAGTTGAGAAAGAGCATGATTCTATGCAAGTCCCTCCTACCCTTCCTCAATATGCTTATTTTATTCTATGTCAATCCTATTGTACTCCTTATCCCCATGAATATTCCTATGAACTTCAAGAAAGACTTTTCCAAGAGAACCTAGTGAATCAAATTGAAGATTTAGAGTCAAGGATGAAAATATCTAGGTCAAGGTGTGATGGAAGGTTTAGACCCAAAAGAAAATCCTATGCCTAAACACACCCCATCTACCCTTCCTCAAGAATGCTCAATCCCAATCAGATTTTAATGAAGTGATTATCAAATGTAAGGAAGAAAACCAAGCTATTTCTCAAGAACTTCTAAAAGAATCCCCTACATTTCACTCTCAATCTGATTTTGAGTTCTATGTTCTTCCTCTACCAACTAGTTCATCTTGTCCTCACCCCAACACCCTTTTCCTTGATGAACCTATGGTATGGGGACCTAAATAGGAGTAGCTAGTTGATAAAAACTTAGATATATTTCTTGAAGAAATCCTACCTCCTTGGAAACCTCATTGGGCTAAGTCAGATGATTTTAAGATGCCTAGTCCATGAAGAAGAAAGAGATAAAAGATCTTTCATTCATTGAAAAATAATCTACATATGATCAAAAATTTGTATATTATCATATCAAATATGAGGATGAACGTGCTATTATGGATGGAGAATAATTTGAAGTCTTTCCTAAAGAGGTTACAACCCTAACAAAATATCTTGAGATCAATGTGTAGGATGTTTTTCTTGAAGATGACACAATACCTTAGATTAATCTTGAATCATCATCAAATTCATTCAAGCTTGAATAACACCAAATTGATGACCTCACACATCAAGAAAAGAATATTGAAAAGGTAGTGGTTCTAGATGATGAAGAGGACAAAGATGATTGGTAGTTACAAACGGAGTTATTTCAAGAACTTGAAGAGTTTGGACAAGTTGAGGATCAAATACATGATAAGGTAAATAAAGAGTCTTCTATGGAGGATAATGACTAGATTGGGTAGAGTATACAAAGCTCCTTGATGAGCTATAAGAACTTGAATCTAATAAGAAACCTAATCTTACTGAGAGCACTATGGAGATAAAGAAGGAGGTTGTAGTTGAGGATCCATATGAGAAGGCTAAGGATATTTGGATGAAATAAGAGTTAATTTCCATTTCCAACCTATTTGAATTTTTTTTCAATGAACATCATGCCAATGAAGTTGGCAAACATCATGAAAAGGTTGGAAGCATCAATGCCAAGGATAAAAAAACTATATGTCTAATTTATTCCTTCATGTTATGAAGCAAGAAGGATTTAAAACTTCCCCTTTGATCCAAGAGATAATTTTCATCTCAGGTTAGTTAGTGTTTGATTTTAGTTTGTTTAGTTTAATGTGTGTGTTCCATAATTGCTCATAAAGCACATGTGTGTTTGATTTTTATTTATATGCATATTTTGCTTTGTGTGGTTGAATTATCCATTGGTATTATCTTAATAAAATATTCTTTTCAAATTCCTCTTGTTTTGTCTCAAACTTGAAACAACTCCCTAAGCCCAATGGACTAATAAGGGTCTATTAGTATAGCACGCATACTACCCCTATGAGTCACTAAGTTGTTGACTAAATTTGACCCTGTAGGTTAAATTAGGGACCTTATAGATAAAAACTTGTATTATTATATGTTTTATGTGGTATAATATATTTTCATGGGGTGTATTATATGTTATTTAATGTCAACCTAGCCTTGGTCTTAGTCATATTAGTTAATTTGTCATTTTGAGTCATTTTGGTGGTCATAAATAGAGAATTTAATAGATTTTAAATACTCTTTGGTATATGTGAAGATTAAAAAAGGTTATGTAATGTCCCATGTGTCTTAATAGGCCTTAATCAGTTGTAATAATTAAAAGGTGGTAGGTTCTTCAAAATAAAGGGTAGTTTTCCTGAGAAAAAAGGAGAGTTTGGTACTTGTACAACCCATGGGGAAGTTTTCCACATGGGATAAGATAATATAATGTCTCTTAAGATTAAAAAATATAAATTACATGTTTGAATGACTCTATAAGTGTCAAAATTGGGCTAAAACCATTATGCTCCTTTTTCACCCTTTTAAGCACATAGAACCAGTCTTCAAGTTTGTACTTGGTATAGTCATCAGGAGAAATTCTAAGTCAAATTAATTTATAAGTTTAAATTAAACTTAGATAAATTGATTTACATATAAAGAGTTTCAATAATGGTGGCATGTGATTTATGAACCATCCTCATGAAGTTGAATGTGCTTTTCTACCTGTTCTTTCATGCACCCTATAGGTTTTATTCTATTTTGGGTAATTTCATACAAAATAGATATTAATATCAGTTTACAATAATTTTGTAATCATTATAAAATTATATCCATGTTTGGTTTATTAGTTAAATTTTTTTTATATGCTAATCATCTCAAGTTGTAGGAGGGAGCACTTTTCTATGTAACATGCAGGTTTCCACCATTCTCAAGACTTTCATGATTTTAAGGTGACTTTAGGGAATTTTGTTAGTTTAATTTTCATTTTTAAAATTATATTATTATTCCATTTACCTTTTAACTCCATTATTAAAATAATTTTCCATGAGTGTAGTTATAGAACACCATACAGTCACCTCTTCACCCATTTTCACTTGCTACCATGACTGAATGATGTATAATGGAGGTCTGTAAAACATTCATGGAGTTTTAAATATGTTTTAAAGGTTTTTATAATTTTATTAATCAATAAATAACAATTTTTACCTTCTAAGGAATGTAGAAGCAAACTATTGCAATAATATATAATAGCTTCATACTGTCCACCAATGGAAAGTGCATCTATAGAAGCTTCTGTTAATGTCATGTTGAAGGTGAGGGATTGGAAAATGTGTCAATATTTCAATATTTATAATTATAATTGGAATAATTTATTAGGCATATGATTTTTTCACAAATATAAGTACCTTGTATATGATCCAGTCTACTTTACTGCGTATGTGTGATAATGCTCATCTATAGGTATACCAAAAATCTTTAAGAGTTATTATGTGGGGTTTGAAACATGGAATAAGCCTTATTTTAGATTATAATATGTGAATTGAAAATTTAAAAAAAAAATAGGTGTCAATGTTTCAAAATGAAATGTAAGCTACTTTGAAGGAAGCAAAGACTGAGTATAGAGCTTTTTTCCCAAAAAGAACAAAATAGAGAACCTTAATTTTTTGTTGGTATCTCATAGCAAGGTTGAAAAGACATTTTATGCATTTTTATAACCATGGATTGTATTATAAATCATATAAAATATCCATTAAAAGATTATAATGCATAATATTAGTGGAGGGTGATGTTTTGAGGGCTCAAAGTTGCCAAAAAATACATTAAAACCTACATTCATGTCAACAGGTTTTGAGCTATAAAAGAACCTTATATCTAAAGCTAGCAAGTTGAAACATGTTAACACAATGGATGATAATAATATAATTAAGATATAATTTTACCTTAAGGATTTTAAAATATAGTATTGAGGATCAAGGTGGTAATTCACAAACACACTTATAGACCTCTTTGTATCACAAATATGCACCTACAACCACTATGGATGATTGTGAAAGACAATGAGCTGAGAAAAGGTGATTCAAGGGATGGTTTAGGATTTTCAAGGTGAGTAAAAGATTAAAATAAATATAAAATTGTATTTGAGGATTAAAAATAGTCCTATAATCACTTTAATCAAGACCTAAATACACATGATCACCTATAGGTGCAAATCTTGTAGCAAAACATAGTCATGATAGCACTCAGTATTGAGAAGTTAAAAGTGATGGAGAATGATTGAGAAAGGTGAAAAAGTGAATCCAAAAAGTATAAAATTATCTTAGGAGAGTATAAATAGAGTGTATACATTTTCTCCAAGGTCAAATCATATAGGATATCTATAGGAGTGGTGTAAAAAGAGCAAGACATAGTCAGGGTTTTGTATTTATAGTCTTGAGAAGTCAGGTATGGAAAGGAGTATATGAAGAGTTGAAGTTAAGGGAAAGATAAATAAAATTTAATTATGAACATAATATTATCATGTCACTTCCAAGGTAAACACAAATAAAATAAATAAGTCTAAACATACAGTTCACAACCCATATCATGAAACACTACACATAGTCCTTTTGCCTAGAAATCTATCTTGGAACTCGAAGCTTTTAGAGGGTAAAATGACCTAAACATGGGATATGGTTTTTTATTTATAGTATATAGGAATTTAAAAAATTTCTAATATATTCACCATTATCTTAGGAAATAGGGGAGTGCCCTCTATTTTGTCTCAGATAGAGGTCACTCGCTTTATATGCAAAATGATAAGTTTAGAAGAAAGGAAGTGATAAAGTGAGCCAATAGTTGAGTGAAAACTTCAAGGATGTGTAAGGAATTGAAATAAATATAAAAAAAACATTAATATAATCTTAAATAATGATGAAACCTAACAATTAAACCAAACCTATAAAGATTATAGTCAAACTTAACGGTAGGGTTTTGGCCTAAAAGCCAAATTGATAGTCACTTTAACTTTCCACATGAGGTGAAAATTATAAAATATTAGATAATATTTGTGGGATCATTATTTAAGTTTTAAATCTTATGGAATGTAAAGGATCCCAATTAGATGGCCTAGAACACAAAGTTTATAGGTAGGTCTATTAGGCATGGTGAGGATTTTAGGCTAAATAGGAGGTCATTTTCAATTCCAGCCCTAATAAAAAATTAAAATGGATTGGGACATGTTTTTAGGGTATTTTTAGATATGTAAAATATTTTTTAATGTATATGAATCATAAGGAAGTTATTTTTGGGCGGAAGACCAACATTAGGCCTATACAAAGCAAAGGAAGAACATAATAGGCTAGTTTGAAGTGCTCATATCTTCTTGGAGGATTTTCATGGAGTCCAAATGACTTTAGGGAAGTTATTAGGGGTACTTAACATCACATTAGTGCAATTTATCTAAAAATACAACATCATAACTTTATGAACAAACTTTAAGGACAAAAACTACCTAAAACCCTTACAAACCCTTAGTCAAGACCTGATGGAGAAAATGAAGATGGAAAGCTGATAAAATGTCATAGCTTATATATAATATTGATTTAAACTCATAGAGGAATCTATTATGATCCTTCTCACCCTTTTGATTTTCATTAAATTGTACAGACATGGTGTGAAATAGGGTTTTTCTAACTATTTTGTGTAGGTTCTAAGAGTTTATAAAAGATAACAAAAACTTTAGGAATAATATTGAGACTTTTTTTAACTCCAAGTGTTCATTTAATTTCTCATAATAACTCCTAAGTGCCTCAATAGGAGCTCTTATCTCAGCTAGTCAAAACTAGCATAGTGACCAAGCTAGTGAGAAGGGTGGAAAACTTCAAGTGAGTTTATTTTAAGGTATTACTTATTCATATAATGCCATGGATGGTATTTAAAGGTGTAATATACTCCATCACATATATTTTCATGGAAAAATGATTCTTTTTTGGAGGCCAAGTGTGTAGGGTGCATGAAGGAAGAGTGTTTTGGACTATAGATGATGTTGGCTCATTCTAAAATGATTTCAGATGACCAGGCCTACAACCAATGCATGTAAAGGAATGTATGATATAATTTACCTTAATTAAAATCATTATACCTATCCTTAATAATATTTGGGATGTTCAAATATGTCCAAAGCATGAAGGCAATTTTTTGAACCAGAATGAGGACTTTCATGCCACTTTTCATAAGTTTTATGACTTGGATGGACACTTTTGCTTCCCTAACTTACATAGTTCATCCCATATCCTCTTATAATTCACAAATAACTAATTCTCTCATATTTACAAGTGTAATTGTGATCCTTAGAATTCTCTCTTCTCCTCTCTCTCTCACTTTCTATAAGAACTAGCCATTTTGGCCATTATAACTTATATTCCACCTAAGTATGGTAAATCCATACTCAGTTCCATAAATTTTGATCAATAATACTATTCATATTTACCTCTTCATGATTGTTTATAATGTGTTCTACTTGAATATTGGATCTTGCTTAGTGAAGACTATGGATTTCTTGGCATGTTGTCTCATTTTTTATCCTATTTGTAGTTGGAAAGCTTCTTCTTATAGGGCATGTGAATTATTATATAAAAATTTAAGGTTCAGTCAGTTAGTCTATTCACTAGTTCCATTCAAGGCCTTTTTTCTAGTCCTACTAGCCTAAACATTAATCCATAACCTCATAATGTAATATTGATGTGAGAAGATGTAGATTAGAGAAGTGTATGTTTTGTTAGTCTCTTGGTTTCAAGTGTAAAATGCATCTAGTTGGAAGTCATCAATTTATTTGGTGTATTACCTCTTTTAGGATATTTTTATTTCATTTATCTCTCTCCCTTTATCTCCAAAAATATTTTTAGGTGTAGTAGTGATCTAAAGTGGTATATCAAGAGATTTATCCCTACCTAGAGATTCACCTCATCATTAGGCTACCCACAAGTCTATAGGTGTCTCCATTGGCCATTTGGATGAAGATAGCTTAGAAATCTCTTGAAAAGGTGAAAATCCAAGTGACAATAGAAACCACATGTATCCATCTTAGTTAGGTGTTTGTGTGCAATAGTGATCATTTAATATATGCAACTTGTGACTTGCTTCTTATGATTGATTGGTGAATTTGAAATAATATGCAAGTGTTTGAGTATTCTTGATAGAGTCTTACTAGATATTTAATAGGATTAATCCTACTATACATTTATATGGGACACTTTAGGTACTTTATCATGCCATCAACATGAAAAAATATGGGATGAACCATATGAATTACTTTAATTTTAAATGTCACCATTACTTGGCATGAGGTGAAACTATCAAGTTTGGATGGTACCAAAATTTTGCTATTTTTTGAGTTTGATGGTTCTTATAGTAGACTTGAATAATGATCAAATGATTTGAATATGTCTAAGTATGATAATTTATTATTTTTCCATATACCATGGAATTCATGTAGGTGTATGATAGAAAATATATATGTTTGGACCCATGGAAATCACATAGATGTGAAATAATGGAAAATAAGAGTCATAAATGTAGGCATAAGTCATGAAGGATGAAAGGTCAAAACTCACATTTATAAGTATCTAATACTATATTTTAGTATCTAGAAATTCCCCATTTTATTATAGTATTTAAATGCAATGAAAATGGTAGAGTAAAAGGATAAAGAGATGTACATGAATGTGTATAACAAAGTTTGTATTTGGGAGATGATTTGAATGTTTATATTGTTCTAAGAAAACCTATAATGAATATAAATCAATAAATTTTCATGAAATGAAATCTATAACTAAATTAATTAAAACTTGAAACTTAAAAACAAGGAAGGAATACCTGTAAGTTATGAAAATATATTTTCCTAAAACTTGTTAGAGATAATGATTCCTTGTTGAAGTACTATATGATTTTTTTCCTTGTTAAATAAATTGGGTAATGGTTCCTCTTGTTGAATCCTTTGGATAATTGGCAATGATAAAATCCATAATTTTGAAAGTAAATACCATGATCTGAAATGAAATTTTTTCAAAACCTCATCAATAAGGAGTAGTTCCAAGGATGCTCATCAATAATTTAACTTCAACCAAAATAAATCATGTAACTAATCTTTTAACCCCAAAATGAAATGTGGGAGACATATATGGGATCAATTTGATTAACTCCAATGTTTTTGAACACAATTGAAACTCAACCACATTAAAGTAATAAGCATTAATCAACCATTGTAAGGGGACTCATATATTCAATGGTGCTCACATATAGGTAACATTGAATATGTTGGTAAAGTATAAAATTACAATAGTGTGTGTGCACATGAACCATATTCATGCCTCATAATCTGAATCAAATGGTGCCAACATGAAATATAATGTTATGCATTTATATGGTATGTATTTCAAATATGATAACATGTGTTGCATATTCTTGTGAAATGAGTGCATCTGTATGACATATGCCCCCAAAATCTATCCCAATATAATATTTAAACTAGTTTGAAATCTTTAAATCCTATATTTTGTTCCTAATGAAATTATTTAATGAAGCAACACATACTAGATCTAGAAGAGATTTAATAAGTAAAGCATAAATAAAGCACACATATCAATGAACATACTACACATGATATTTATCCTAAGAAAACCTCAAAGAGGTAAAAAAAACATAGCAAATGATTTTTCATTGATAGAGAAATAATTTATCCCAATACAACTCCAACTTCTCACTTCTTCTCAGCAAAGTCTTGATAAACTTTTTAATAATCCAAATATCTCACAAATGTCAAGTTATCAAGTTGTTATTCACCATAGGGTTAAAACCCTATATATAGGTAAATACGAAGGGAGGTGACTATTTTAAATAATGGATCCAACCATCTTGAACAAATAAAAGAGCATAGTTAATTAATATCCTGAATAAACCTTGGATGATTAATGTCTCAGTTAAATAAAAACTTGGTAAATAATTAAATAAATATAATATAGTTATTTATTTACAAGAGGTTTCCACCTCATGGTAATAAATAAATTATTATTATTTAATTAATTTTAAGTATAATCTAAGGGTTAAATTACCACTTAGTCATTAAAAATTATCTAGCACTCCCCCTTAATGCTAAATGGGAATAAATACCATAGTCACCATAAAATAATTATACTATGTGCAAAATTTGAAGGATTTAAAAACCTTCATCATGCCAAGAGTCACCTTTTGAAACAAAAGTAATTATAATCTATAAACTACTAAAAATTAAGTTTAGGCTAGTATGATTGTGATATTACATCTCATTTTTTCTCATGAAACAATAAATAAGCATATTTGTAACTTTTTATAACATAAAGATCTCCATTACAAATTATGCTTTTAATATATTGGGGTACAAAAGTAAAACTTTCACATGAAGTTTACTTAAATCAAATAACTTTTACACAAAGTTTTTATAATGATTTAAAAATAAAAAGAAGTATAGAGAATAAGGCATAACAAATGGATGTTAGGAGGTATAATTATTATGCACACTCTCCCTCAATGGCAACTCTAAGAGGCCTAGAATTGCATGAAACTGATAGAAATTGGTAGCACCAAATGGATTTGTAAATATATCTACAACTTGTTAATCCATAGCAAAAAACTACATATTAATATCACCATTGAATACTTTATCTCAGATGAAATGCACATAAATTTTAATATGCTTAGTTTTTTGGTGCTACACTAGATTTTTTGCTAGAGATATATAACTTTGGTTATCGCAATGAAGGAAGGTATTATGAGAAACATCCAAATGAAGTTCTCCAAATTACCTTCATAGCCACATGTATTTTTTAATAGCTTTCATATCACTTCTATACTCTAATTCTATATAAGAGAGAGGGATAATAGGTTGCTTCTTGCTACTCCAAGTGATAACACCAACACCAAAATTAAACATATATCCAAAAGTAGCTTTGAGATCTAAAATATCACCATCATGGTTAGCATGACAATAACCATAAAATTTATCATTATCAATGAAAGAATAAAATCAACCATAATTAATTTTTATTTTGACATAACAAAAAATATGTTTAGCTAATTTCCAATGATCCAAATAAGGATCATGCATAAATCTAGAAGAAACACTATTAGCATATGAAATATTTGGTTTAGTAATGGTTAGATAAATCAAACTTCCAATAAGTTGTCTATACAAAGTATGGTTAACTTTTTCACATGCAAGTTTAGGATCAAGTTTAATACCAAATTCAATGGGAGTAGTGGTATGTTTACAATCAAGCATGTTAAACTTAACAAAAATATTATGTGCATACTGAGATTGTAATACAATAATTGAATTTTTATTCAAAAATATAACCATTCTTAAAAAATGATGTAGAATGTTTAAAGTAGTCATTTAAAATATTTGACTTAGTTTATTCTTATATTTATGAAATAAACTAGTTAGATTGTCATAAATCAACAATTCATCAACATATAATACAATTAGAATCAAATAACCATTTTCAAATTTAACAAAAATATAATTATCTAAAAATCAATTAGAAAAACTTAATTCTTTGAAAAAAGAAATAATTTTAGAATACCAAGCTCAAGGAGCTTGTTTTAGACCATATAAATATTTCTTTAATTTGCATACATAATGTTATCTATTAGGGTCAATGAAAGCTTTAGGTTGAGTTATATAGATTTATTCTTATAAATCATCATTTAGAAATGCATTATTGACATCCATTTGGTGGATAACCCAACCATTTTGGGCTACAAGAGCAATAAGAAATCCAATAATACTCATTTTTGTGATAGGAGTAAAGGTTTCAACAAAGTCAATCCTAGGTTTTTGAGTAAACTTATGAACAACTAATCTAGCTTTAAACTCATCAATTTTATGAATTGAAATATATTTTATCTTATAAAGCCACCTATAACTAACAATATGCCTTTTAGGTAGAGGAGGGACAAGATTCCAAGTCTAATTTTTAATTAAGGCATTATATTTATCTTGCTAGCAACATTCCATCTATCATCTTACATGGCTTACTCAAAATATTGATGTTCACATTCATACATAGTCATTAATGCATAATAAGAATATTGATTTATAGTTAATTTATTAAGGTTATCAACATTATAAGATTGGATTAGGGATTCTGACCATTTAGGTATTTTATATTAAACATGAAACTCAAGGGGTTCCTTAAAATCTAAGTTATCCATAACTAGATTAAATTCTTCAAGGGAATTCATTTCATCATAAGGAGAAACATGAGAGTCAGGTTCATTAATAGAAAAAAAACTGAAAAGGATCCACAAAGGGCTCACAAAAATATTTTTCAAGAACAAAAACATTCCTATTCTCAATAATATGATGTTTATATGGATCATGCACTCTTAAACCTTTTGTCTTACCTCCATATCCTACAAAAATGTAAGAATAGGAAGTGGGTTCAAGCTTCTTCCTTTTAACTTTAGGGACAAAGATAGAAGCAGGACTGCCAAAAATCCTATGAGGAGCCACATTAGGTTTCTTCTTAATCCACATTTATAAAGGGGTAGAAAGATTCAAGGATTTGGTAGGGACTCTATTTATAATATGAATAACAATGTTCATGGCTTCAACCTATAAGAGCTTCAGAACTTTTGTAGATTGCAACATAGTCCTAGCTATTTCTATGATGGTGTGGTTTTTGATTTCAACAATACCATTTTGCTAAGGGGAATATGGAGTTGTTAATTAATTGAATATTAGAACTAATATAAAAATAATCAAACTCTTTACTAACAAATTCTCCACCATTACCTATTCTTAATCTCTTAATAGAAAAAATAGATGTATTTTCAACATAAGCTTTAAATTTTTTAAATTTAGACAAAACATCAAATTTATTATTAATGGAATAAGAATATATCATTCTAGTATATCATCAATAAATGTAATAGTATATAAATAACCATTAAGAGATAAAAATTTAAGAGGTCCTGCAACATCACTATGAATTAAATCTAAAGGATGAGAGGAATTCACATCATGATTCTTGTGAAAGGGGTTAGTATCTTGTTTACCATGTAAACAACCCTCACATGTTTCATGATGAGAGGGGATAGAATGAAGTATAAAATTAAGATTATTAATAGAAATATCATATAAAATTTTAAAATTAATGTCCTAATCTTTCATGCCATAACTAAGATTCATTCTTATTATGCGATAAAAGTAAACACGCAAAAGGAGTGAAGATATATAAACCATTCTTTTGAACATCTTCAACAATCAAAGAACCAAATTGATTTCTAATGTACCAACTTTATTTAAGAAATTCTAAAATGAAATTATCATTAGTAAGTTGAGAACAAGATAGCAAATTATTTTTGAGCTTAGGTTCATAGAAAACATTATTAATAACAACATTTGAAAATTTGATTTTCCATGCTTAATGCTTTTAAAAATGAATTATCTCATACATAATTTCTTTAAAATATATCTCTAAAATCATAGAAAATATCAGATAATCATTTCATATGGTACGATACACTGCTATCTAAAATTCACTCATTTTAATTTGAAGCAAATAAAGTAACATATAAAATTAAAAACATTTTGATCTTGATTGTTGTTTTGATTAGGTTTTTTATTCTTTTGCTTGTTTTGATTAGTTTTCTTCCTTTTTTTACTTTTATAAGATTGATTATTAATTTTATCCTTGTTTTTATAATTGGCTTTTATGACCAAATTTACCACACAAATTACAATTATCATTGAATTGAGGTTTATGATTCTTATTACCAGTTTTCTTGTTCCCACTTTTGCCTTTACTAGAGTTAGGGTTAGATTTCTAGTTTTTATTATTAGAAACATTATTTAAGGTGAGAAGACCCTAAGCGACATTCTTATTAGAATCAAAATTAGTCATTACTTGTTCTTCCTTAATCAAGAGAGTAGATAATGTGGTAAGGT